>JAVJIF010009749.1:0-165391 GCA_038442645.1 Agave tequilana
TCAAGACTTACCGATCCTTGGCTGGATAATGACCAGAGTGGGCATTCACTAGTTCAGAGATCTGAGTATCTCTTTCAAACCAAGAGAAGAGAAGAGAGCAAAGCACTTCTCTTCAGAGGACCTCAAGTGTCCTATTTATAGGCCCCATGGCCTGAGCGCTGTCGCCTCAAGCGTGGAAGCACGAGCGCATTTAAGGCATTTATCACGCCTTGAGAAAAGGACGGTTTCTCTTAGAACTGCAAAGGGAGAAACGTCTCCCTCATAAAGGCACTTATTGCGCCTTGAAGAAGGGAATATCCTCCCTCGAAACGTGCAAATCGGAGAGTATCTCCTCGATCAGCACGAAGAAAGGAGTAATCCTCCTCGTACCAGCCCAGGCAGTTGATCTCGGGAAAGCGACATGCCCTCCCAAGCGAACATGTCATCAGAAGCCCAGATGCGGGGCTACTAGCTGCGAAGCTACCCAGTCTACATGATTCCTCGGCGAATCTACATCCCAAAGCAGGATTTAAAGCGAAGCTGAACTCAACCATCATGGCGACGTTCATACTCCACACACCGCCAATCAAGCATTTCAAAGTATTTCGAAGTCTGAGCCATTGCAGACTTTCGAAAACTTTGAAGGGGGTCTTGTTGACACTTAAAAAAGACAAGATTCTTATTGGTCCGAACAATGTCTAAACTTGTTGACATTTACAAAAGACAAGTTACAGACGAGCTGAAGACCAGTTTTCACCCATCTCCGAGGACAAGGAAGCAACTTGGACTCCACTGATCCAGCAGCAGACAGTGAACCCGGATTGTTTCTAAACAGACCTCAGCAGTCTAAAGATGCTAACATTTAGCATCGCATGAGCCCAAAGGAATAGCCTCGCTTGAGAGGCTAATATCACTCGACTTCGCCTTGAAGCCATTCAAAGCCTCGCCAGGAAGCTAACTCGCAACTTTTGCCAAAGAGGACTTCCAGCTCCGCCAAAGGTTTTCTTTCGGACTTCGCCAGAAGCTGCCTCTAGCTCCGCTACGAGCTCATGCGGACGGCTCCGCTATGAATCTGCCACGGTCAACCTTTGACCAATCAATCTCCGGATGAGATCGAATCCAATCAGATCAAATCTAATTAAGATCAAATCAGAGATCAAATTTGGCAGTTGATTGCCACAATCTCTTGACTCTTCTAAAACGAGTAAGAGGATCAGGGAAATATCCTCCAACTATATGGAAATCGAGAAGGTCAACGACCTGCCCAATTCTAGCTTCGCAGAAGCTGATCTTAGCCTCGCAGCAAGGCTACTTTCCAGATTTTAAACAGATTCGATTCAATCTGTTTCCATATTTTCAAGGGACGATTATCCCTTACTCTCCCTATAAATAGCCCGCCAGGGGTACAGAAAGGAGGAGGAGGATCGATCGATCAAGACACAGAGGCTTCTTCAAAAAGCACCGTGCGCTCTCGAATTCAGAGACCTTTTAGAGAATTGCTTTCTCTATCCAGGGTGTTGATACCCTAACATCGTCCTTCTTCTCAAGGAATCTCCGGAACCAGGCGAGAAGGAATTCCTAATTGAAGCGGTTTTGAGAAGCAGCAAGAGGGTTCTACCAACTTTCTGTTCTCTGATTCCCCGAACCAGGCGAGAAGGGAATCTCATCGCTCGCATCGTCAAAGGGACAAAGTGGTCGCGCGCTGACCAGACTCCTATCGGCACACTTCTCCAGAATCTCTGAGGAGATCTACTTGTAATCTTTTTTAGAATACTTGTAATTTAGCTCCTCAAACTCTTTTTTGTAAGTTTTTTCCCCTTTGCAAACATAATGGAAAAACCCACCAAGTTTACATCTTTCTCCATGTGATTCACAACCATCAGCGAGCCTTCTTGGATGTCTTGTGCGGTGCCTCTGTGAGCTCGTCGAGCTCGCCTTGCTGTCCGTCATTGGCGATGATCCGATCATCGCTTCCGCGTCCACCATGTTCAGATCTGAGCATCATTGAGTCTTGACGACTCCACCTTGATCAACATACTCGAAAAGTCATCGATCTATACCTTAGAACAAATCTGAATTTTTTTTGTTGTCTTCTTCGCATTGATGCCTCCGCGACTCCATCGACTTGACATCTCCTTCTCCATCTTGGGCACTCGAAACTTGAACGAGCACCATCATCTCTGATACCAATTGTTGTGTGCAAACCCGCGATACCATAATTGCTATGATACCAATTGTTGGAAATACAACAATCCCACCGACAACCTCAAGCACGCCATGAGATCAATTACCTCAAGCACACAGATGGATATTAAAAGATACAAGTAGAAACACACACAATTTAACGTAGTTCGGCTAAACTTGGCCTACGTCCACGAAGAGAGACCTTGAGAGAGTATTATTATAAACTTGGTACAATAGAGATCTAACCTTCACCTTGATCCCGCAAGAGTATTCACCTTCCCCTTGAATATACACCTAGATTAGAAGAGTATACATTCTCTTTATGCACCGTCACTTTCTTCTCTCTTTAACTTGGCTTCTTTATGGTCTTACATTATTGTTCACTATAACTTTAACATCTCTTCTTCTCCTCCTCCATCTAAATCCTAGGTTACATCTTTATTTATAAAGTTTACAACAAACCTTAGCCAAACTATGAGATGATCTTGGCTGTTAGATGCTTAGAAAATCTTGATCAATCTTATTAGGAGTTGATCTTCTTGATCTACAAGAATTCTAAACCCTTTAAACTTTAGAAACAACCTTCATTGATAGAATCTGAATCATATTGAACTCCACCAAAAAAGAAAACTCGCACGCGCGCCTGAAAAGGAAACTGCTCATACTTAAGAAACAACTAGATTAGTCGACTTATCATGCAGACTAGTCGACTAATACCTTCTATTAGTCAACTTATAAAACCTATAAGTCGATTCCTGTACAATACTCCCTTCTCTGTGTCCTGTCTAGTCGACTGTATTCGACTAGTCTGAGCATTAGTCGGTATGCAGTCGACTAATCTGCTCCACATTGGTTTGCTTCTTATGCTTCAAGCCATCGTCTTCTCCAATTGGATTGGATCTTCTTGACCATCATCTCCTCTGAAAATAAGCAAAATTCTAACACCTCATGCCTTGTCTAGTATATTTTGGGATACTGGTGTATTTTCAATTATTTGAAGAGCATACTTCGTAATGTGCCAACTACTTCCTATTATGAAACTTCAAAGCCTTCGTACATCCATCTTACAATGAATTGTTGTCCTACATTAATAACAAGCGACAAAATTTTGGAGCCTCATAACAATCCAACACAAAATCACACGAAAGAATCAAATGATGGTCTATCATAACGCATGGGAGTTTCCTAGGATTGTGGGGGAAAAGTTTGCAAGCAACCAACCGTTATCTAGACCAACTTTTCTGGCGATGATATAAATTGATACATTGGAATCTGTTGCCAAAACAACTTCCGCATAAACCCGGCAGCTAGGTTGGATAGCCGGGCAAGAACAAATGGAACTTTCGATGCATAATCACTTATCAGCTACAAGATAAGCTCACAATAGTTGACAAACAACTTAACAAATATCAAAATATCCATCACAATCATCCAGAGGCGGCTCAATCTCTAGAGAGGCCTTAGACGAAAGTTTTAAATGGGCCCTTTTAAAAATATACTTTAAATAATTTATATTACTAATATTTTATGTAATCAATATTTTATTGAAAAATAATTCTTCTAGCTTTTGCGATGCAAATTTTTAATCATTTTTGTATTCAAGTTTTACAACGTATCTTTTTCTATAGAGCAGTTGCAGGCCCTGTCGTCAGTCTGGGGCCTCGGCGACGGAGACTTGAAGAGCAGGGCAGCACATATAGAAAGAGTTTTAATTTTGAAATTCTCTAATTATAACTAAGGCATTTTGAGAAATTCTCTAATTATAACTGAGACGGTAAAGATCAGGACAACAGAGAGAGAGTTTTAATTTTGAAAAATTCTCTAATTAAATTAATAGTTAGAGAGTGTGAAAGAAACTCAAGCTTTTCCTCATATTATAACAAATGAAGAGGAAAAAATCAAAAAAAAGTGGATGACAATTCGAACTCACGCAAGCAAATCCCACTAAATTTCTAGTTATCACGACTGTTGAACAAACAAAAAGAAATTTGTATATTTTTTATTTTTTATTTTAGTAAATACTAATTTTCATTATTATTTTGGAGGCCCCACTATATTTGGGGCCCCAGGCGATCGCCTCGTTCGCCTAGGAGTTGAGCCGCCCCTGCAATCATCCTTTTCCCAAAAAGAATTATCAACTAATTGTTGTTTGGTCAGATCCCATGTTCCCAATTATTTTCAGTTCAGATCCCCGCTTTCTACACAGCCAATGTATGAAAAACTAACACATGAAGCTGCAACCACCATGTTCACAGTGCCCTGCCCTCCAGCCCAGCCCCAACAACCACTACCACCACCACCCCACACGTGCACGCACACAAACACAGAAGTCTCGCTTCATCATTACTAGTTTTCCAATTTACTATAGCATAACCAACTGGACTTTCATTGATAAGCACCTTGCTCATTTCCTATTAACCCAGCCTGTGAAAATACACTCGCAAGCCTGCAACCATTATAACTGGTTGTCTATACCTCATGCGTCCACTTATATTTCTACTTTTCTACTTTAGCAAAACCAGGTTTTCCCTAGTTAAACAGCCTCTGTTGATTCTAAGATAACTCCATCTCCTTTCTCCCTCATTCATCTATCCATGTCTGCTTTAATGTTTCTCATCTCTAAGTTCATAGGCCTCTCTATCTGCCACCATCCTGAAAGTATAAAAAGATTTGATCATACAAGTAGAAGACCTCCATCCTTCCTCAGATGCTAGACACCCACTGTTACACCCTTATAGCCACACTTTGTGCCATCCACTTGTTGATGATCTATCACCGATCAAACAAAAGAGAAACACCGAGTTGAAGACTCGGTAGCGGAAACGGAAGCGTAAAAGATCTATCACTAACAAGTAATTGAAACTAAATCACCATACAACTAAAAAATACAAGATTTAACGTGGTTCGGCAATGTGCCTACGTCCATGGAGAGAAGGAAAGAAATCTTTATTGAAAACAGAGAAGAAAATACAAGAGTTGGAAGAAAATCTCTCTCACAACTCTCAATGGTGAAAATCTGAAATTCTCTTGAATTCTTGACGCACCTTCAAAAGGCCACCCCCAAGAGGTTTATATAGGCACTTAGGATAATTCTAATCCTTCACAAACTCCAATAACCAAATCAGCACCGCCTCAGAGAAATAGGAAACTCATATCCAAACCAAAATAGGAAACAGAATCGTATTAGAAAACTGCCAGAACCTGTATTAGTCGACTAGGGTAAATCATTAGTCGACTAATACCCAGAATCTAGTCGACTACTATAATGCAATCTGAGAATCCAACTTTGTGTTGCAGGGCCTAGTCGATCATATCAAAGTATCAGTCGACTTGCCCATGACCTAGTCGACTAATAAGACCTATTACTCGACTAATAATATGCACAATACCTGTATATGTCCGTACTTGATTTGTGAAGCTTGTAACTCCTCCACCTAACCTGAATTCTTCTCTAATAAATATGAGGCACTCTAAATACTAACAATCTTCATCTTGACTCATGTTAATTGAGTCACTTTACTTTGGAGAATCTTGATGAATTCAAAGATACTCTGAACTTCTCTACCGGGATGATCTTCGTCATCATGTTCGCTGGATTCTTCTTTGTGCTGATCTTTATCAAATCAATCACCTTATCATCCACGACCCACTGACATATCTTGTGAAACCACACATCAATGTGCTTCAGCCGCTTGTGATACCTGTGATCCTTAGCGAGATGAATCGCATTCTGACTGTCGCAATGAATCCGAACTGAATCATGTATGATACTAAATGTCTCAATCAATACTCTCAACCACAAAGTTTCCTTTGACACCTCAACTGTAGCCATGTACTCTACCTCTGTCATTGAAAGAGCAACTGTATCTTACAACTCTGCCTTCCAACTTATCACACACTCAACTACTGTGAACACATAGCCTGTCGTAAATCTTCACTGATCAAGATCTCTCGCATTATGTGCATCAACATAGCCTTATAGTAACCTAGGCTTCTCTATTTTCAATCTTTGAAATATCAAGCCTAGTCTCGCAATCCCTCGCAGATATCGTAGCACCCACTGCACTGCTTCTCAATGTTGCTTTCTTGGATTTGACATGAACTGACTTACTGTACTAACTGCATAGGCTAAGTCAGGTCTAGTGCAGACCATAACATCCACGAGTAATCCCACTGCACTAGCATATGGTACTCGAGACATCTCCTTTTCTTCCGTGATTGTGGACATTGCTTGAAAGATAATTTGAAGTGACCTACTAAAGGAGTGGTGATTGGTCTTTCTTCTGCAATGTTGAATCTCTCCAACACCTTGAGAACATAGTTCTCCTGGGATTGTCAAAGTCTGCGTGAGCCTCTGTCTTGAGTGATCTCCATACCTAAGATCTTCTTTGCTTCTCCCTAACCTTCATGTCAAATTCCTTCTTGAGCTGAGCTCTAAGCTTCTGAACATGTGTCTTATTTCTCGCAGCAACAGCATATCATCTACATATAACAGCAAATATGTCAGATCATCATTCTGCTTAAAATAGACACAACTATCATACTCACATCGGTTGTATTTGGCCTTGATCATGAAAGAGTCGAACTGTTTGTACCACTGCCTGGGAGACTGCTTAAGTCCATAGAGAAACTTTTTTTGAAGACATACCTTATTTTCTTTACCTTACTGAATATAACCTTCAGGTTGTTTCTTGTATATCTTCTCCTCCAGCTCACCGTGTAGAAACGTTATTTTAACATCCATCTGCTCCAATTCTATATCAAACTGAACAACTATCGCCAATAACATCTGAATAGATGTATGCTTGACTACATGAGAAAAATCTCATTGTAGTCAATACCCTCCTTCTGAGCATATCCCTTGGCAACTAATCTTACCTTGTACTACTCATTGTCCTTCTTGCGAAAACCCATCTGCAACCTATTACCTTGGAGTCCTTTGAAAGATCGACTAATGTTCATGTTTGGTTTCTATCCAAAGACTCCATCTCTTACTCTATGGCTGCAATCCACTTGCCGTGATCATCTGCCTCTATCACTTCCCTGTAACTATCAGGTTCTCCTGTTTCTGTTACTAATGCGAAAGAGACATGATCATCTTCCCAGCCATACCTTGTTGGTGGTACCGTAACTCTGACTAACCGCCTCAACAGTCTAGGTTGCTCTTGAGTAGCCTTCTGGTCGTCTCCATCTGAATCTGAGGGGTCCTCTTTTGACCCTTCAGGGATTTTAGGGCTTTCTGAGAACTCGACTTTATTTTCCTGAGTGTCTATCGAATCGTCTGAAGCTCCACCTTGCGCTTTATCCTCCGTCTCTGACTTTTCTCTCAACATTGATTCTTCGTCAAAGATCACATCTCTGATGGTAAAGGTGCTCCTTTTCTCAAAATTCCAAAGTCTGAAACTCTTGACTCCTTTGGTAAACCCGATGAAGATACACTTCTTAAACTTGGGCTCCAGTTTGTTCTTCTTCTGACTATCAACCAAGCTATACGCCGGGCAACTAAAAATCTGTAAGGTTGAATAGTCCACAGACTCTCCTCGTCATATCTCCTCTGGGATCTGAAAGTCAATAGCTGTTGATGGTGACATGTATACCAAATAACTCGCATGATTCGCCGCCTCTGCCCAAAATTCTTCTGACATGTCATCCTGTAATCTGATACTGCAGGCACTCTCTATTAAGTATCCGATTCATGCGCTCTACTACTCCGTTCTGGTCGCCCTAGAATACTTAGTTGGTGTTTGATGCCCTTACTTACTAAGTATTCTTTGAATGCTTTGCAGGTATACTCGCCTCCATTGTCGGACCTCAAGACTTCCATCTTCCGCCCTGTCTGATTTTGCACCATTATTTTTCACTTCTTGAACTTCTGAAATACTTTTGATTTCTGCTTTAAGAAGTATACCCAGACTTTTCTCGAAAAATCATCTATGAAAGTAACATAGTACCTAGCACTCCCAATGGCTACTACTGGCGAAGGCCCCCACATATCCGTATGTATGAGATCTGGAAAGCCCTTTATTTGTGCTATGATGTAGAGAAAGCTACTCTACGTTGCCTACCCATAATGCAAAATTTACAAAGATCAACTTTGCAATATTTGATAGCTGGTAGAGCACTCCTTTTGCGTAGGGCTTAAAGACCTCACTCGCTCATGTATCCAAGACGCATGTGCCAAAGTCTTGTAGCATCCTCCTTCTCTGTTGCTGCTGAAACATCACCAACAATAATACTTCTTGTCAACTTGTACAAGTTTGCCGTCTGTTCTCCTTTGAGAATGGTCATGGAGCCTCTAGTAACTTTGATTCCTCTATCTGCACCGTAAAACTTATACCCTCAAGCTTCCAAAGCCCCCAACGAGAGAAGATTCTTTTTTAAATCTGGAACGTGTTCGTGAGGGTTCGAACCTGTCCATCAAACATCCTCATACGGATTGCCGATGCCAACAGTCCTACACACAACGTCATTCCCCTTCAGGACAGAGCCTCCATCATAAGGCTTGTAAGTACTGAAACACTCCCTTTTTGGGCACATGTGGTATGTGCATCCCGAGTCAAGTAACCAAGCATCTGAGTATTTACCTTTTCTTGACTCAGCTGTTAAGACATCACATGAATCCTCATCTGCTTTTTCGACAACCCCGGCTTGATCTGATTTTTCACTGGTACTAGCCCCAACAGAATCTTTGTCGCCTTTCTCTTCAGCATCTCCTTATATTTCATACAATTTTTCTTAATGCGCCCTGCTTTCTTGCAAAAGTAATAAGAGAAACTGTTAGAAGCTTTTGAATCCCTTTTGGGTTCCCTACTCTTTGATCTCCCCCTCTGGCCCTTGACAAACAACCCTGAAATCTCCTCCGTAGAATCTGCCTTCTTCATCAGCTCATGTTCTGGAGCATCTGTCTGACATCTTCTAACTCTATTGTCTTCTTACCATACATGATGGTGATTGCCAAGTGATCATAACTTGATGGAAGAGAAGTGAGTAACAGAAAAGCTTTATCTTCTTTTTCTACCTTAACCTCTAGAGCTAACAAGTCGCTTAAAATTCTGTTAAAAGCATTGAGATGTTGTAGAATAGGCGTACCTTCCTTCATCCGAAGGATGTATAACTGCTTATTCATGAAGAGCTTGTTCAACAAACTCTTCATCATGTAAAGGATCTCCAGCCTACACCAAAGACCAGCAGTTGTCTCCTCGTTCATCACATTGTAGAGGAATTCATCTGATAGGCACAGTATGATCATCGCCTTTACGCGAAAGTCGATGTCGTTCCACTCATCATCCTCTATCTTCGATGGCTTCTTCTCAATGCCAAGCAGGGCCTTGTGTGTGCTCTCCTTCACGAGCAACGATGTTACTCGCATCTTTCACAATAGGAAGTTGGACTTCCCGTCGAATTTCTTCATCTCGAACTTGGTTGTGGTGGTCATCTTACTAGTCATCGCTCTGATACCAATTGTTGATGATCTATCACCGATCAAATAATAGAGAAACACTGAGTTGAAGACCCAATAGCAGAAGTGGAAGCGTAAAAGATCTACCACTAATAAGCAATTGAAACTAAATCACCACACAACTAAAGAACACAAGATTTAACGTGGTTCGGCAATGTGTCTACGTCCACGAGAAGGAGGGGAGAAATTTTTTATTGAAAACAGAGAAAAAATATAAGAGTTACAAAAAGATCTCTCTCTCTCTCACAACTCTCAATGGTGAAAATATGAAATTTTCTTGAATTCTTGACACACCTTCAAAAAATCACCCCCAAGGGGTTTATATAGGCACTTAGGATAATCCTAATCCTTCATAAACTCCAATAACTAAATCAGCACCGTCTCAGAGAAATAGGAAACTCGTATCTAAAACAAAACAGGAAACAAAACCGTATTAGAAAACTGGCAGAACCTGTATTAGTCAACTAGGGCAAATCATTAGTCGACTAATACCCCATATTAGTCTACTATACCCAGAATCTAGTCGACTACTGTAATGCAATTTGAGAATCCAACTTTCTATTGTAGGGCCTAGTCGACTATACCAAACTATCAGTCAACTAGCCTAGACCCAATCGACTAATAAGACCTATTAATCGACTAATAACGTGCATAATGCCTGTACATATTCGTACTTGATTTGTGACGCTTGTAACTCCTCCACCTGAATCTGAATTCTTCTCTAATGAATATGAGGCTCCAAATACTAACAATCCACATGTTCCAAACACTTGTACCAGGTAAAAAGAAGGGTCCAATAACCAGAAAATTCAATTGAGAAATTGAAAAGGAAAAATACAGAAGCAGATTAAGGTACCTTCTGCCTTATCTGAGAACTCCAAATGTCTGTATGGTGCCCTTTGACATTGATAGTTGTTGATGTAAAACTTGAACCACTCTGAGGATTGAGGAGTGGCCTTCTAATCACAACAAAATCTTCTCCAGTGTCATAGTCCAATCTCTTTCTTGGGACCATGGCTCTCAAAATCATTGCCAATAGAAGTGAGATTACCTGCAAACAGAAGAGAGAGGATGGAAATATAACATGGTGCGAGTTTTCCAACTTCAATTATACAATCCACCGTGTCACTGTACTTCGTGTTAACCAGATATTTTAACCTTCAGATGTGCTGATGTGACACACAATCAGCCATTTATAGGCACTCCAATGACACATTTAGTTATGGAATCACGATCTATCTCATCAAACTGTCAAATGTTAGATTGGCAGCATATCAACTAAATAGATACATAATGTTCATTCACATCTGCAAATAATAGAAAAATATTGCAACGGAAGTTTCCCATGTTGGGTACTTCCAAATGCTTGGAGCCTTGGACACTTGGCACCAATATCATGAGTCCAAGAGATGCTGCAGAGGAGACTTCTAAATCGAGAGTGCATGAACTCTATTAGCACATATGGTGGAACACACTGCCTTTTGCAGCATATCTACCCAAATGTGATTGAAACTTTAAAAAACAAATAATGAGAATAATCTTTGAAAAGATCGAGACTTGGTTTTGACATGTAATAAGCAGTAGTATTCTTAAAGAAAAAGAAAAAGGAGTAGACATTGTATGCCTGAATTACAATTATACTTACTGCCACGCACTCGCATATGTCTATATTATCTTCAATAAATGCTCTGAGTCTTTTTAACTCTCCGGTCGAATCATATGGAAGATCCTGCCAAGCCATGATATTACAGCATGTCATTTAACAGCATCTGGAAATGCATAGCATTATTAAAAAATTAAGCTATCTTAATTAGCTTTCCCAAACACCAAGTCACAAACTAACCTCCGGCCAATGTTTGTTGAACATTATGTCCCCTACCAACACTCCTTCTAGTAATATGAGTACCATGGTTAATACCGCATACAGGCATCAAAGTTAAAAAAAACATTAAGTCCAAACTAATTGTTGAAAGAAAAAGAGAGACATTAGGAATGTGATTCTAAGATCTGCAGAAGAGGATGAAACTGCTAAATAAGCTTGAAAGTGCAATTTTTTAACTGCATTAGTCTGATAAAAAATCGTTATAAGTGCTAAGCAAATAAATCACACCAAATAAAAAGAAATTGCACCAATCCTAGAAGGTTGACCTTAATTCTATATCCAATAAAAATAAATCGTCAATTTCTTTTTGAAGATTTATAAATTATTAGCTGTGCTCCATAACCAAGCCTATCAAAAAGTAGTCTTAGCTGCTGCTACTGCTGATAATAGATACGGGTCAAGCACGATTACAAGTTTAGCAAAAAGAGAGAGGGGAAAAAAATTCCCTTGCTAGCTTATAGGCATATGACATTTAATTAATAATATGGTCTATAATCTCGGTACCGGTATCACTATCGGCCAATGGTTTTTTATTGTTAATATAGTTAATATGAAGTCAATATCTGCAATATCAGCCGAGGCTTGATATCACATTAGGTACTTCAAAACCTAACACTTCGAAACCCAACATCATATTGCCGATGAATATGAGAATCAGTCAGGATTTGAAACCGTGATTAATAGTGCTGTGCATTTTGATATTTGCACCCTGATCATTCATTATCAGCATGGAAAACAGAAATCATACAGCAAGAGGTTCTCTTATGGTAATGGCTAAGCTACAAGATATAAGAAGTATTTTGCATTGGAAGTAATATGTGACTTGCCACTGGCTAGCTGTCATTGTAACTGAAAGCACACTCCTGAGATGAATTATGCAGTTCTCGAGTTATAAACCTTTCCCCTATTCAGCTATCATCCCTCAAAGCTACAAGGTAGCATGCACCATTTTGCTTTGGTAGTCAAATGTGGGCATGTCTTAATGTGCATCTGATGCCACTGCATACTATGGAGCCCCGCTCTTTGTTTCATGCATCATGAGAAACTCACTTGCACAAACATCGAGGGTGGGTACCAGATATTGAGTTCTATTTATTTAACTTGACTGTATGTACAATCCACTGTGCTAAGGCTTATAGAGCTCCCCTCCTATTAAGATAGAACAAACTCAACAAAGCAAACAGATAAAAACCGAACATTAGGTGGCTTAACACCTGTGTGCCATAGCTAATAAGCAGCCAAAATGACTATAAAATGAAATGCAGTCAGGTGAAGCAATACAGTTATTTCCCTGGGATTGGAATTTAGAACCTCTAACTGTCCAGATACATCCACCAAGATTATGCAAACGGTTGGGAGCAAAATCTTGAGAATTTCAAATTTCAAGAAACGAATTATATTCTTCCCTGATCCCTAGTGCCCCTGTTACTTTAGCCTCCTCCTGCTTCGCTAAATACTGAGCTGAAGGTTCCCCTAGAGAGAGAGATCACGCAGAGAACACAAGGCATCAACAAAATATCTCCATCACGAATTTGCTGCTTAAACTGATGTGAACATAGACTAAGGGCACAGTAATGCACCAGAAGTTAGGAATGATTGCAATAGGGAAAATTTAGTTGCAAATCTGATTGGATGATAGGATATTTCATAGGATGTAGTTTGATGTCTCTATGGCAAAAAGCCACAAAAAATCAGGAGGGGGGCAGGGTCAAATCTATATTCCGAGCATGGACAGAGCCCCTCACTGGATTTACAGAAAATTTAAAGACTTATATGGAACCTTAATGTTTTTACATAATACCCCTCCATTTAGAAGTTTTTTGCTTGTAAAAAAAAGATCATGGCCGCGCTTAAGTGATAAGGTTTGGGAATTAGTTATAGGAAGTGCTAGGTTGAAATCTTGGGCCTTCTTTTCTTCTCTTTCTCTTTCCAACTACCAACCCACAAAAAAATAAAATGCTTTATTTTCAACAACAAATAATTAATAACAAAATGTGGATAATCTAAAGATTGTAGTAGATAGAGATTGTAGATCTAAATATCTTTTAATTCAAAACTAGCTTTCATTACATACCAAAGGTAATTAAGACATATTTAACAAATTAATGACTATCATATTATTAATTTAGGCCTAAGAATCATAATTCTCAATTTAAATACAAATTTCATAATTAATTCTTTTTTCTTAATAAAATACAACATACATCAAATCTACATCCATATTTATCTGAGAAAAAATTTTTTATTTTTAATATTCAGAATTTAGAATTTAAATTCTTATCTTAATCTTTCTTGCACGTATGCAAATCTTAGTCTTATTCTTTTGCGCCCACACTTAAAGAGGTTCCTACTTTCGTTTCTAAGTGAGATTATTTTCCCGGAAGAACCAAAGAGATCTGTCAAAGGATGATGTGTGCTAAGACCTGAGGTCCAATACAAGCCAGGAATGTGTGGCTTCCATCAAGTAAGGTTTGATCCAATGAGATCTTTGGATGCATTATCTTCCCCATAGACGCAGGACAAATCCAACAAGGTGAGACTTTGATCTGGCGCCCTAAGTCTGATCAAGGTCAAGATTGTCCAAAGTATGCAAGTTTTTAATGTCTCAAGCAAGTACTTCCAGGAGGTCACTAATCATAGTAATATTCCAGCTTAAGCATGCTTAACTATAAAGTTTTACTAGTTCATCCCTTAATCCTTGAATTTATGAAAACTATTATATATGAGACACCTTTCTAGCACACATTCAATGCAAGACTTCACTTTTGGAGTCGATGTACCCCCCTAGGCATTTATCATGCATGTTTGCCAGTCATGAATGAGGATGCATAGGGGGTATCGTTCAACAAGGAAAACTCATATTTTTATCCGCCAAAATCAGATCAGATAATACAGTTGTGTATCAAGTAAATGGATATGATTATGTCAACATTCATCTTAGCTAGGTTATTTTCAGTTCCACTTATCCTAACGCTAGGAAAGAGTTGTCCAATATATATTACCTAACAGAACAAGTTACAAACAAAATGCATATATATGACACATATTATGCAAGCATGTACGCAAGAGTGTATGATTAAACAAAGCAAGATTTAGTCGGGATAGCCCCTAAACCAGACTAAATGAATGAAAAGGTTTGGCTTCACTGACGTGCGCTTCAACTTAATCACAAACAATAACGAACTAATTATGCATTATTTTTTAACGGGCAATGATTATCAATTTGTGAATGTTGGAGGTAGTTCAAAGATCATGATTTTTTCCTGGACTTATTCCTGGAATGATCATGACTTTTGACCTTGAAATATGACCCAAAGTGGATTGTCCTCTCAAATTTAGGGTTCAACTAGAGATGAACTTGATCTATATACTTTTCCACCCTCAGCCGAGCTTGCCAAAGGAGAATGGTGGACCAATAACAAACTCTGAATCATGATGATTTATTAAATAAAAAATTGGATTTGCAACGCATTTGGTGATGAAGCTCCAGCAATTGTTTCTCATGTTGTTAGAGTCAAGTCCATAACTGTTTTCCTACTTCTGTGTACTTGATGTTCATTGCATTAAGGGGTGTACCCTCCTGCACTTTTATGGTTTTGTATCATTTCATTATCTTCTCTTCAATGGAAGAGGCTGATTGGGTGGTTGGGCATACTCCTCAGTTACCTTCAAAAGTAACAAAGAGCAACACTAAAGACATTTCCATGACGAACACATGTTCATTTGCGACAAAGTAAAATAGAGACATAAATAGAGAGCTAAATGTATTGTTGAGGATACAAAGCAGAGGCAGCAGCTACTGATACCCTCGGCAGCGACATGTCCAGTGAAAACAATCAAACACACCAGAATCCCATTCCCCATCAAAGCACACACCAACCTGCCCCATCAATGAAACACAATACAGATTGAATAAAAATCAAAGCTTTCCACGGACACAATGAATAATTTTGCAACTTCAGACCCAAATTCTTCCTCAGAATCAAATTCTGGACCTAAGATTAAGAAAATTTAGCAACTGTTCATCTTTCAAGTTGGTTTTTTTCACATTAATATCTATAATTCGAGTATAATCCTTCAGTTAATATATAAAGTACCAATTCAATCGACATGAAAATTATTAGTAAAAAAAGAGGAAAATCTTTATTAAAAAAAAAAAAAATTACCGGGGAGCGGCGAGCTTATCGAGATCGAAACCAACTCCATCTCCAAGCTTGCTCCTCCCAAAGGATTCAAAATCCACGCCGAATACAGAACGATAGAAACCCCAACGAAGGTCTGAAGAAAATTGAGAAGCTTAAAGAGGGAAGCGAGACAACTCCTGCACAAGCTCGGTCGCATCTCTCCCCTCTCGGAGACAAAAAAATAGAAACCGTAAGAAAAAAAATTTCCATACATTTTTTAGTTCACTTTCTTTTTAACATATGGATGAGAGAAGATGGGCGCGGGGAGGGATTAATAGCAGTGAGAATTTTTGGATATGTAATTATGAGGGGAGAGATATATTTCAAAATCTTTGGTTCTGTCTAATAAATATATTATTTTATTTAACTTTTTTTTTTTTTTTTGATTGAGACGAGAATATAAATGCATGGTCATTAAATAGATTTTAATGTTTGTTAATAGTTTGTAACTGAATAGATATATTTAGTTTAGTCGTGATATCAATTTGAGTCACTCGAGTTAGTTCCAATCAAAAGGATTGTAATTATAATAATTAATTATATTTTGGACACGCGCTACATATATGTAATAAAAAATTATTAAATTATTTTCTCTACCTTTCTTATAGGCTTTTGGCTCCCGCAGAGAATTCTAATTTTGAATAAATTAAAAAAAGCTTTCATCTTCTTTGTTGGGATAAGTATCATGTTCTCTCTCTTCTTTTATTTCAAATTTTTTAAAATAGAGATTCTTAATAAAAGTTGTTTTTTCATTATTTCAAATTTTTCTTGAGATGTGAATGTAAACGTTATGTTAGATTTTTGAGTATTGTAATATTTATTTATTTCCCTTTCTTTTTGATACATAAATGAGAGAGAGAGGGAGAAATATTAATGAAAGTGAAGAAATATATGAATGAGAGAGGGAGAGATACTAATGATAGTGGATAGACTTTAGATATGTAATAAAGCAGGGGATACGCATGTTGAATTCTTAATTCTCTATCTAATAAATGATATTTTTTATTTTAAAATTTATTTTTGAGATGAGAATATAATATATGAGTAGATTTTAAGATTTGTTAATAGTTTGTAAATGTATGGATAGATTTGATTTGAACATGACACGAACTTGAATCCTAATCAAATTAGAATTTCACTCAAAAGAGTTGTTATAATAAATAAAAATATGCAAACTAATATTATTATTATTATCTGAATCACCTTTTCCTTTCTTAAATAATTGACAAGTTTTTTAGGCATGTCTTAAAATTATCTAAAGAATTAAAAAGACATACATCAAGAGAAATATTTTCATATTCTTCAAAATTGACGCAATTTAATAGAAATATTAGATTTGAATAATTAGAATCTAAATTCTAAGTTTGATTAAGTTTGAACACTCAAATATTCAGTACTAATCTCGCTATAGTATTGTCGATCTTTAAAGCTTGGACATTCTTAATATTAAGGTCAAATTGACAGTAAATGAATAATAACAACAGAAAATTGGACTTGGACTCCTCTCTTTTCTAATTAATTAGAGAAATTCTTAATCAGATATTTCTTTTCGCCTTAACCTCATTCCATGTCAGCATGTAGTAAAATTCAAATTGTCCACCGCTAATAACAAAGCCATAATTTTTGTTTCCTTTTTTTTTACCCTCTTATCAAACGCTTTCTTCCTTAAATAATTTAATTTCTTTTTTTACCCAAAACAAAATTTAGGCATTATTTGATGGTTCTTTGAGATCGTTTAATGGTTCAATTTAAGATTTAGATTTGCAGACCTCATTTTGTTCGTGATGAATTTGCTTTTGTTTGTTTTCATGATGTTTTTTAAGATATAGGACTTGAGTTTTTGATTTGATTTCTGCTGCATGATCACAATGCTCAAATGGTTGTAATCCTTTTATGTGAAGATTGCGACTCAAGGACTACGACTCAAGACCTCACTTCAATTTTGAGGGAGTTAGGGTTTTAGAAGGGACAGCGAGAGAAGAGGTGGTCACAGTCTTCATAATAAAAACCGCGATCATAATAACAATCTTTATTATAAGTAACAGTCCTCATAATAAGATCTGCGACCATGATCGCAATCCTTATTATAATAAGAATTGTGACCATAATAACAACTCTTATTATGAGTAGCAGTCCTCATAATAAGTACTGCAACCATGAGAACTACAACCAGATAGTTCTCACAAAGTCACCGTCGCAATTGCGAAGCGCTTTTAATTACAACTATGATCGCAGTTAAAAGTTATAAGAAGGTATTTTAGTCTTTGCATTTTTGTGATTAAATAACCAGTCAAATACGTGTTTGCAATATAGCGCCCGGGCAAAAAATGAGGCCCAGGGGAAAGAAATTGAAATTGAAGTTTTTTCCAATTTTCCGCTCATAATCCTCAAATAACATCCCAAATTTATTGCGAATGGACAATTTATCCTTTTTTCGACACATTAACATAGCACATATTTTTTACACAACTATATATTGAAATTTGCAGCAACGTTGCTACATCCACAGACAAATCAACATATTGCAATGAACAAAGTTTGTAGGGGAGGCTATACTTGCTGCAAGATGATCAGCGTAAAGATTTCACAACACTACAAAACTTATTTTTTTCAAGCAACAATGATGCACTTTCATTCAACCATGCGTCACAATTTACGATTTATACCGGATCTTTTACAGTAGAATTGTCTCTCAACACAAAAATATGCAAGCCACACTACAAATTGAACTGGATATAAGCTTATCCATCATCTCCGAGATCTCTCTGAAATCGGGTTTTCAACAGTTCAAGAATCATGACAGTCTACGCAAATTCAATACTGGATTGCAAATGTCGACAAAATACCAATGTTTCAGAAATTACCAGCTCATGGGGCTCTGGCCTCAACAAGAAGATAGCAGCAAAAAGATCAGAACAAACACTCATTTCCTTCACTATTAATCATAAAAATGAACAATAACATGAATTTGCGAAGAACAAACTACGCTTCTCAAACCTGTAGATCTGCTTCATGCACTGGGAACAAACTATCAATGTAGACGAGTGACATGGATCATCAACACCACAAAATTGATGAGGAGATACTACAGAGAGAGAGGTCATGCATGCTTTCTAAACAAGCTTATTCCCTAAGATCAAAGGAAACGACTTGCATGAAATACAATAAGGTTAGCTGCGGCTGTGAACTTACGGTTCCTCTTCCGTATTCTACAAAATTGAGTGGTCGGCTACAAGCAACCCGTTGAGTTAATCATTTCAACCTGCAATCCATCAGTGCATTCTGAATGAGGCTGGATGCCTTTCGAAACTGAAATTGAATTCTTGATCTTCACATAACTAGAAGAGATTAGTATAGAGTGCAAACATAGTCGTTCATTTCTGGTCAAGAGCAATGCAAGGATTTGACATTACATGGAACATAGTAGAGAACATATAGTCCTCAGAAAAACAAAACTTCGGCCGAAGCCTCCAACTCCATCCTTTTCCTCAAGGAAGGAGCTGGGAACCAACCAACTTAGAGGATCTTTTGTTGGTTAAGGGGAGAATATAAGGAGAGTCGAAGAGCAGAAATAGGCCAGGGTTCTAATATTGTAAGAGGCATACAACTTGCTGGACCTATATATTTCTCAAAAAAAGACTTCGACATTGATTCCCGACACATCCCCCCCCTTCAGATATTGCTAAAAGCAAATTTGACGTCAAGGCACTATCACTCGGTTAAACCCTCAAGTCTGTGACACAAAACATTCATAGGCCATAAATATGCCTAGAGCCCAGTGAAACATATCCTAGGTACCACATATGCTACAATGTAGAGCCATGTCATGTTACACACATGTTCTTGGACATGAGACTACTATTTTGTATGTACTTCATAAATTTTTTCTTTTTTGAATATTGTATTATGTTGTGCTCGTGTTTCAGTGTCCATGTCCGTGCAACATAGAATGTATCAGAAAACATGAGAGAACAATAAAGTGACTTGCCAGAAGAAATCATAATACAAATTCCAAGATACAAATGGCATTAGAGTCCTAGTTGATGTTCATGGTCAGCGAAACACGATCCATAGTGTAAATGGAAAGAAAGGAAAGAATATGCAGATCCACATGCGAGAAATAATTACAACAGGGATTACTGAGACTCAACTAAACCTATATAGGGACATAGGTAGCCTAGAAATGTTGTGCGGCCCAGAAAGGCTCAAAACCTATTTGATATGGACAAAAGGAAGTTTGGATCAAGAATGGACATATGATGGAAACATCCTACACGCTTTATCTAAGGCTTTGATCAGAGTGGCCTAGAGGACTAACTAATAGAGCCAATCCTATGGATGCATACAACACGATAAAGGTGATAAAATACAACTTTGGCCTTCCTAATACTAATATATAAATAAAAAAATTTCACTGCAAATGAAATACTTCTAAAAATAGAGAAAACGACTATGGAAAATAGGTGACTGAAATGAATCTAAACCTTAATATCCAGACCGACTCCACAAAAATAACACTATCCAGCATCACCATAGTAGCAGGTGAATGTAGGATCCTCGTAAGAGAACAAATTTCAGGGCTCAAAATACATGAGCTATAATATTCTACAGTAATTTATCAGATTCTATTAAGTGCTATACTTGACAAAGAAAAGCCAGTCAATGGCGTAAAAACATGCTACGACTAAATTGTGCTATTTTGCAGATATTATATTCCTCTACCGCGCAAGTTTATGGGGCCATTAGGTTGATGTGATTTCAAGGGATCTCACCAGAATTGTAATAGTTTAGTAAAAAAACTATGATAAAGCACATGGATCTTCCTGATTCACATAGTATAAACAATGACATAAGATAAGGATCATGTCACCTACCTGTTGGCTCTTAGCATTTTTCAGTTCTCTTACTAGTTTCAGGTTCAACCATTTTTTGACCCGGTACAAGAATAAGAAGAATATGTTGATATGATGATTTAATGATAAGAATATAAATTAGCAATCAAAGATGAAAGAAAATCATGATGATGTGAAGAAGGAACTAATACTCAGTTAAAAAGATGCTCATATTAGACTAGACATCAATTGTAGTAATTCCCATAAGTTCCTTCTGAAGAAAAACATGTGGAACCTACATTAATCTATCATGTGGAGAGATGATGGTTCGCAAAGATGACTGAAATGCCATATCTCTACAACATACCAATTTAATGCTTTGAATAACAGAAAATGAGAAACTATTGTCAAACTTCCTTGCTTTTCCCCCCATTTTTTTGGGAGAGCAACTACAAGAATGACTAACATCAACAACAACATAACTTGCAGAATACTGTTAATATAGGTATAGATACGCACCTGAGATGATACTTGAAGATGTGGAAGTGGAGCATAATGATGATAAGGATCAGCAAAATTTGGGATTTGCACCACGTTGGGATTCATCATGTTGATAGAACCTGATGCTGGGTCCTTCTGGTTGGATGCTTTGAGTCTTACTTGATCCGAAATAGCAACATTTGCTGGATGGAAGGATGGCATTAGTTGTGGCAGTAGATTAGCTGGTGATTGTCCAAGAACAGAGGGGTAAGGCAGTATCAGTCCAAACGGCATCACTGGATGTTGCATGCCCGCTGAAGCCACCCCCATACCCATGCTCATGAATCCCATAATCTGCAGGTACCTTTGGGCGTCTGGGAACATCATCTGGCCCATGTTATATTGCATGGATGACATCATCTGCAATAAGCGGATGTTGTAAGTATCTAATCAAAGAATAGCTATTAATCTGAACAAGCAAAAACATAAACAAACGAGTGGGGGCGATCCCTAGAAGACCTGACTAAGTTCATGTCATGTGTCACCACCCTCCATCAACAGTCTGTGGCCGGGTTTGATGTAGCGCAAACACAAAACTAGCACTGAAAGAGTGTCAGTAATTAAACTGACTTGTTACTCAATAAGAGATACTGTCATAAAACTTAGGTGTTGCCATCACATTGAACTTTATGGACATATGATTGGATGATTCAAAAAAGAGCACCAAGAGTCACTATCCTGATAAGCAGGTCCACTTTACTAAGCCTATCAGGTCGCTGTAAGTTGATAGTTATTGCAGCAACCAAAATACCTTCTAAATCTGTTTGCCTATATGAAGTTGAGAGAACTATAAACCATCACATATGCCAGTATATCTATTGAAAGTTATGGATTCCCCGTCCCAAAGCCGTTGCGTTTACTATGACACTGAACATAATGACACCTAGAACAGGCAGTGAAAAGGCCAGCACATTTAATTCATCTACAACCTCTCTTTTCAAAGCCACTAAGTAACAATTGTATTTGAAATGCAAAATTTGTGTAAATCAGATGGCGGAGACATTCTAAAACCACTCAGATATATCAGTACCGCCAAATTTTAGTTGTAAACAGTTTACATCTAGCTAGTTTGTGGGGTGAATATTTAAACTCATGTATGGAATAAAAAGTTTTGTGATCCCCTCTTATGGAATTCAGTCAGCTTAAAGGTGCTTACAAAAACTATATGCTTAAAACACTGATATTTTCCTAAAACAAGCGGGGAAAGGGATTCCAAGAATGAATATGCAACAGTATCTAGGAGGCCTGAAATGGTGGTAACACATGTCTTCTTCTTCATAATGATTCCTTTTTTACAAATAAAAATTAGGGTTCCAAGAATATATTATACTAGCTAGACTCGTGTATAGCTTCATTGGTATATTGTCACTTACTAAAGCTAAACTCCATTTAGGGTCTTAGAGAGTACCTCGATCTGCTTGACAATGTTGAAATTTTATACTATTTCCTAAAACATGCAATATCTTTACAAATTAAATTAAGATAAAACAACAATTATTCTAACATGTAATAACAATTATAATTAAAATAAAACAAAAGAATCTGGCCTGAGAAATGCAGTCGCGATGTCGGGTGTCCTAAAGGATCAAAAGCCCGTCTACTTGTCCAGACGTTGAATCAACTTTGTCCCCTAGCAGTAAAGGATCTCCCGGATTCACCAGCACTCAGCCCAGGACGGTGGGCAGAGCCTCTACTCAAATGAAGAAGTTGCCCAGAAAAATGAAGATAAAAATTCTTTTTAACACTGAAGCCATTCTCACGAAGAGTAGTCTTCAGGTTTTCTTTTAAGATGAGAAAAGAGAAATGAGTTGTGTGTCTTGCTATTAGAGTGAGGAGTCTATTTATAACTTTAGAACCTAAGTTGTTATAACAACTTCAACAGAAAATCCAAGCAGTTGAGATATTTTCTCAACTGATTTAGATTATGAGACTTGGTCAAAATTGACTTGGTAAAACAAAATTTAAAATGAAAGCTTTTCCTTTTATTTTAATTTAAAAAATCTAACAGTCCCCACAAAAGCTTGAGTTTCAGGAAAGACAAAATAAAACAAATCAATAATAAATAACAATCAAATCATCAGATCATAAAACACGAGTAAAATCGGACAACATCATACTGTGAATTTGAGACAGGTAAGTCATCGCCATATGAGAGACTTAGTGGACTACGCCTTGAACTAGCCTCTTTTACCAGATATTGATAAAATACACACACAGTAAGTCTCCATCTATTGAGCGAGCGGGTTAAGCGTTAAAGGTCATGCTCACAATAACCAACTCATGAGAGTTTCTAGGGTCAGCCCTGCCCCCCCCCAACCGCGGCCATCACGGTTCATCTCACGTAGGTAAGTCCTCCAAGGGTACTACAGCTGGATACTATACCCTCCATACTACATGCGTTGGACTTATTAAGAGTTAAACTCATCCTTACCTAACTGTATCATAAGAGCATCTCACCATAGACAATGTTATCGAGGCGCGAGGCGTAATGTGAGACGCAAAGGATCAGCGTACACGAAGCGCAAGGCGTAAGGCGAGGCGATCGCCTCACTTCAATGAGGCACATATTTTTTTCTTTTTGTATGGATATATTATGGATGTATTCTTTTCTATATATGGATGTATTATGGATTTCTTCTTTGTATGTATGTATTCTTTTCTTTATATTGATGTATTATGGATGTATTCAGTGGGGCGCATGATTAAGAATGTATTCTTTTTTTTGTATTCTAAGATATTGAAAAATGCACACTAAAAATGCATTAAAAAATTTACTCTAAAACTTCACTAAAAATTTACATTAAAAATGTATCAGAGACAGATCTACCTCTCTTTATTTCTCTCTCGTTCTTCCTCTATCTCCTGATCTCTTTCTCCTCTCCAGCTCTCTCTTCCCTCTTCCTCTCTCTTAATCTCTCTCTATCTCTCCTCTCTCAGAGATGAGAGATCTCTGGCTCTGAGAGAGAAGAGAGACAGAGAGATCAAGAGAGGGTCGAAAGAGAGGGGGAGAGAGAGCTGAAGTGGAGAGAGAGTGCTTACCTAGCGACGACGACGAAGGCGATAGTGGCAAAGGCGACGAAGACGAATGCGGGGGGCCCTCTGCCCTAGATCGGGTTTGCCTGCAGTAAAAATGTTGATTTTTTCATTTTTACTTTTTATCTAATTTAAGCTGGCTGGGTTTACTCGCTAAATTAACGAGTTGTAACCCGACCCGCCCCACAAGCAATAAGTGCATAGAGGCGATCGCCTCGCGCCTCGCGCGAGGCGCACGCGAGGCACATTCAGGCGCGCGCCTCGCGCTGCGATGCAGGGTGTATTGTTGCGCCTCGCTTTACCTCGCGCCTGAGGCGCATCGCCTCGATCGCCTCTAACAACACTGACCATGGATGAGGGGTAGTAGCTATAACGCTAAATATATCTGGATTAATCTCCTCACAAGTTTCACCAGTCCAGCTTGTTACTACCACATTGAACCTCTTTCATGGAACCAACTCCCAATCAAGTAGGTTGGGTTCCCATTGTCGGTGAACTCTATTATGGGCTCAATCCCATCTGCCTCAATGAAACTAGGACTATACTCCTAGAAAGACTCTTAATCAGAATGACTTTATATTTTTTAGGGTCAGAAATTGACTTAACAGCCTTTTATTTTCAAGTTGTGACAGTTAGAGATTTAACTCTTTATGACCACGTTATTATGACTCTTGATATCTTTTATTAGACCTATAAAGTCTTTGGGTAATTGTCAAGGTCTCCCCCCATTTGAAATTATAAGATAGTTATAAAGTTTTTCTTGTAATCTTAGTTTCAAAACGAACAAATTATACCATAATGGTTTATGATAAAACATATATACATTGTATTTGACTATTCAAATATTTAAGGTATATATGTTTATATTTATATGCTAAAGAATAGTCGAGAAATTTATATTTGTCAAATGTCATAAAATGCACAATTAGAATCAAAGTTTAAGAATTAACATGTAATTCAGATATATCTGAAAAAATAGTTTAAGCATATACTTGATCAAAACATTAAGAATTATACATGTACTAGAGAAAAATATTTATTATCCATTCTATTCACATTATTAAGACATTGATGATGTCACAGATGAGATTTTGATATCTTATAAGATGGCTGCAAATTGATTCCTTACCAGATAGTAAATCATTCTAATTTGTCTTGTCATTTATATTATTAATAGTATCTGAATTTTCATCTTAAGCAAATCACCATTATCTTAATTAGTGATTAAGATATAAAATATAATATTTCTTTGTACATGCAACACGTTCATGCTTTCACAAATAATACATGCATATAATGTATGCAATATTTATCTTTAGTTTAGAGAATATGTCACATTAAAATCTTTAAAGAAATTTTAATTGATTTTAAAAATTATTCATAATTTAATTAACAATGAAAATTATAATATTCTTAAAAAAAGTAAGCTCTTTTAAAGAAATGTTTGAAGTGCATGATTATGTAAAATATAGCAATCATTCAATATATTTTATTACAAAATGATGCACTTATAATTTCAATATATATACACACACATAATTTCATGAATAAAAAATTAAAAGTTTAATATTTTTTGCAACTATAAGAATATTCTCATAGTTAAATCATGAAACACTTAAGTAGAAGGTGTACAAATTTTTTTAGTTTAAAAATATATTTTTAAGAAGTATAATAAATTACATCAACATATGACATTTTTTATTTAATATAGTTTTAATAATAAATATCTCATTGAATAAAAGGTAGTAGTGAAATGAGAAAATATTTTTACTTATAAGGTAATTTTGAGAAAATTTATTTCATTACTCTAGATATTAAAATATATAACTTTTCAAATTTTTAAGAAATGTAATAAGAATCTGATTTAAAATTTCTAACCAAGAATCTTGACCAATTCTCGATAATTAAAACTATGTTTGAAAATATCAAAATAGATATTTAATTTATCTCTAAACTTAGTTAGAGAGTAATTATAGTTTGTAAGGTCAAAAATTGAAATCTGATTTCTAAAGTCTAAATAGGGCCAAATTTAAACTTGATAATTATAAGTTAAGGGTAATGTCTAAAATAATAATGAGATTAGGAGGTAGTCTCTTCATCTCAATTATAATACTAAATTATAGAATAATTATTCATTTAGGCAATCTAGGTTTATTAGATCCCAATTAAAGTTAGATGGGGAACAAAATCGCACATGACTATTCATCATCCTATACATGGTTAGGATTCTAATTCTAGCTAATCTATCATAGTTCAATCATTATTTATATCAGATTCAAATATGAAAGATAGTTAAAACTCGAACCAACTATAATTTGTAATCAGAGCTAATTCTAGATAGATTCAGGTATGTCAAAATGATGATAGAATTAGGGTTATAACCTAAACAACATCACTTCTAAAGTTATGGTGAATAAAGGTTGATGATATATTTAATAAAAGATTTTAGAACATTGGGTTAGTCAAAACCTTAATTTTATCAGTCTAATTGGCCAGGTCGGCTAACTCAAGAGGGAGGTTTTTCCCTCTTGGCGTTCCTTAATTACAGAATCACGTTGAGTACCCTTATTTTGTTAAATACCAATATATGAAATTTTGAGGAAATGATTTACCCTTAGCTACATTAAGAGTGTACAAATAATATTGTTATACTCTAAATTTGTCAAAATGATAGGAAGATTTCTATCTTATTTTCTATATTCATAATATTAAAATGTCAGAATACAGGTTTATGTTGGTAGCTTTTAAATTAGGGTATGCAAAATAAAAAGAATGTAGGGGATCTTAGTTTCAATTTGTAAAACAATATAATCTAGTTGTTTTTATTTATTGAAGAAAAAAATAGATTACCAGTTTCTGGTTAGAGATTATTTCTATTATTGAAGAAACTAAAGTATGAGGTTTTAACTATAAAAAAATAAGGATTATCATCCATTGACATATATGATAGGAGGGGAATCACCCTCAAGATAGACAGGCAAGATATTTTTTAAATTTAACTAGTTGCGCAAAATAGAACTAAATTATTCCAAGCTCCACATAAAGATAAAAGGTATAACATTTGACATTTAAGTGCAAAGGTATTGAAATGATATTACAGGACTAGGCATGAACTTGTTCGAAAAGGAAGCTTTGCAGTTTACACTAAATAATTAGATAAGCCTATATAAATAAAACAAGATGATAAATTATTGTCCTCAAATGAATACACATAACTTATATATTGACTGTACTTTTGTTTAGGTAAAGAGAATTAATGCACAATTAGATAATAATGACACTAGTTATATTGCAGAACAATGAATTTGACAGAAATCATCACCATTGGTTCTTGTAAAAGTATAAAAGAAACGGTGAGCTAGAAGATGAATTTCAGACAATGCTGAGAAAATATCCACATGGTGTAATTGCCATAATAAAACTTTATCATCAAATAACATAAACATAATTTATGCAAATATTTTCAATTCAAGGGTAGTTAATGTATTTCATTGAAATGATAAAACAATGTTATAAATCAAAATTGCTGGAAATAAACCAATTTGTCTTTCAGATTGTTGTGTAAAACTCAAGCAATAATTTTAATCAACAAGATTTTGTAAGAATAAACAAATCTTTTGCAGGAGTTCAATTAATTTGCATGGATAGAAAATAGATTAAATGAAAAGAGACACTAAATATATAATTTTGATCCTTTAGATTGTTGGAAATTTTATACTATTTCCTAAAATATGCAATATCTTTACAAATTAAATTAAGATAAAACAACAATTATTCTAACATGTAATAACAATTATAATTAAAATAAAATAAAAGACCCTGGCATGGGGAATGCAGTCACGATGTCGCGTCCTAAAGGATCAAAAGCCTGTCTCCTTGTCCAGATATTGAATCGACCTTATCCCCTAGCGGTAAAAAATCCCCCGGATTCACCAGCACTCTGCTCAAATGAAGAAGTTGCCCAAAAAAATGAAGATAAAAATTCTTTTTAACACTGAAGCTATTCTCACGAAGAGTAGTCTTCAGGTTTTCTTTTAAGATGAAAAAAGAGAAATGAGTTGTGTGTCTTTCTATTGGAGTGAGAGGTCTATTTATAACATTAGAATCCAAGTTGTTAAAACAACTCCAACAGAAAATTCAAGCAGTTGAGATATTTTCTCAACTGATTTAGATTATGTGACTTGGTCAAAGTTGACTTGGTAAAACAAAATTTGAAATGAAAACATTTCCTTTTATTTTAATTTAAAAAATCCAACAGATAACAATTGTAACAATCATCTGCTTGAGTTCAACCATTCCCTGACATCCATTTCCTATCAACTATAAAGCACGAAAACGCGCCCAGGGCTGTCGTGTTCGTGTCAGGTACATGTTAGATACGTACACGCACACGACACGTGTTAGACACGATCAATCCATATCCGACATGAGTCAACCGTTTTGACTTGCCAGGCATGGTCAAACCCAACCTAGATACGGATCAACACATTTTGGTTAAAAAATTTTTACTGTTTATTTTGTATCTATTTCATTACATGTTAAATAATTTAATTTTTAAAAAAATCGTGAAAAGTATGACTTTACAGACTTTTTTAATGGCGGTTTTAACTTTACACGGTGATCTAAATAGAACCGTCGTTAAAAATATCTAACTTTACGGACTTTTTACAGCGGTTCTAATCTAAAGAACTGTTGTGAAAAGTCTGTAAAATTACACTTTTAATTGCGGTTCTACTTAGAACCGCCGTGAACCGCCATAACTTTTCATGACGGTTCTAAGTAGAATCACCATAAAAGGTCTGACATTACAGTCTTTTAATGATGCTTATTTTTAGAACCCGCCGTGAAAAGTATGTAAAATCAGACTTTTAATGGCGGTTCTATTTTAAACCATCGTGGAAAGTCTGAACCTCTTTCTATTGCAGTGCATGTGGGTTCGTGGGATCGAACCTGACACGATTACTAATTATAATCCTAAATCCCCAATTTTTCCCTCACAATTGATCTCTCTCTCAAATCCTCAAAGGAGAAGAATCCTAACATGTTGAATTCTCGATGTCGTCCTCTCGGCATTGTCCTCTCGAAGTCAGCCTCTCGCAACGATCTCGTCGTCCTCCTCTCGTTGTCATCCAGAGATAATTTTACCCCTCCCTTGATCTCTCTCTCTCTCTCTCGATCTCTCTTCCCCCAATGTCTGAAAAAGTCATTGAACTAGTTCCAACTTCACCTTGATCCTTGAGGTATGAGTCCGGTTGTAATTTTATTTTGAACTTATGATAATAGCTTGTTGGTTATCTTGATTGATAACTTGTGAACTTATGATCTTTGATTGTAATTTTGTTATAAACTTATAATATTTTATATCTTATACACTTGTTGATTGATATTTTAGTTTATTGATTGATATTTTATAAATTTATCTATATATAATAATAATAGTAATAAAGTATTGCTTGCCGTGTCACGTATCCTAATTTTTTGGATTTTACCGTGTACCGTCTCCGTGTCCCGTGTCCTTGTCCGCGCATCAATAGCCTATCAAGGGCATGCGAGTATCACTTCACATAATTGGTGTTTACAAAGATCAAATCAGAAAAAGTTTTGTAAGATGGTCTTTTTAAAATAAATCCACCTGTTGTATATATATACACCTTTGCTAGTGCATCAAGGCCTTAAAATTGAAGCTGTGATTTGTTCTATGTGAGCAAGGCATATTTAACATAGTTCCTACAAAAAAAATTAACAACTCAAATAAACATGTCACTGTTACTTCACCTAAAATATTTATTTAGGACATAGAAATATCATATTTAGGGCTGAAATCTAAAAATCTGATGTATTGACACATTTGTGGCAATATTTGTGCTTAGAAAAATGACAAAAAGATTCCATGCTTATGTTTAATTTTACATAAATATTAAGGACATCCAATTATCATAGTTAGATCAGGCAATTCTTAAAATGCAATGTATTGACAGATTGGTGACAATACCAATGCTTAGAAAAATTACAAAAGAATCCTTTATATTTATTTCCATCCATCCATCCATCCATGCATATATCCTCAAAGATCTAAAATTGAAAATGATATATTTGCATACTAAAGCATACAATACCGCTAGGGGAAAAAGGAAAAGAAAAATTAAAGTTTGGTAAATACCTGGACTTGCAACTGAAGTGACTTCAAGTATTCAATTGCATCATCCAACACTGAAGCTTTGTCTGACTGAATTTGAAAGAAAAAGGAAATTTAAAGTGGAAATGATCCATTATCCAGACATAGGCCGGTCGGTATTAGGTATATCAAGATTGTAGGATGGTGACCTTATTGCATCTGGGTATGAGTTCTTGCAAGGTCTTCATCTTCTCATTGATCCTGTCTCGCCGCCTCTGCACAAAGGACATGATGAATTTGGCAATGACTTGTGAATGAATTACTCATAAGAAAATCTCATAAAAAATTTTAGTCAAGAGATATTCACCCGTTCTGACAGACTGTGAACCTCTGCAGCACGTGTTCTTGTTGATGTGGGCTGCTGCACATCTTTTATCTTGTTGCCATATTCAATCTCAACATCCTTTCAGTAAAATGAAACATCAGGTGAATGCACTTTCTTAACATGGGTATACAACCAAAATTGTAATTAGAAGGGTGCTGCAAGTCAATATTTCACCTGATATCATGAAGCCTAAAAGTAAGAAACCGTATGGTAAGCCTACTGGGATTCGATGCATCCAAAAAAAAAATATCTAACTTAGAATTTATGACTATGAAATGCACAAATATTGCAAGCTCAAATTGGTCCCAAGTTTAGCTTCACAGTAAAAATTTGGCCGATTCTGATACACATTGGTAATATCATATCGGATTCTGAGATACTTAATACGATATTAACCATATAATATCAGTCGATATCGGGGTCAATATTATTGATTCAGCCGAAATTCCTGATATTGATGATCAACATTGCCGATTTTGATACTAAAAGACATTGGCTGATACCGATACCGATACTGAGATTTTAAATCATATTTTACACTATAAAAAGATCATTCCAAGCAGTCACACCAACGCCCCTTTGCCTAGGTCTGCAAATGAGCTCGGCCGGCCCACATCATGGGTCTGGCCGGCCCACATCAAGATGGGCTAGCCTGAAATTGTATCACACATAGATATTCATAATAGAGGACTATGGTAGGTCGATTTGGGCCATAGGGCTCAAACCTTTTTCGTGCAATGTCTATGCTAAGTGACACTTGGCAGAGCAAGGTTCAAGGCACAACCCCCATGAAGCATGAATGGAGGCCAATCAGAGATCGAATTAGAGGCACAAATAACATACGACTTTAAACTAAATTCTAAATACTACCTAATAAAGTATTTATAAAGTTAACCATTAGTGTCTACAAAAGATTTTAAATACAAAAGGACCACTATTATATGAAAAATAGTAAGTCTTAAGAAACTGACGTGGATGTTTATGTCAAGCTTAAACAAATTATAGATAAACAACTAACAAGCTCAAACTGAACAAAGTGGGAAGTCTGAGTTATTCACAAACAGAACAACCCAAGGCAAGCACAAACAGAGGCACGAATAGACCAACTTAGTGAAGAACTTGGGCACCATCCCAAAAGACTAGATTTCCATATGGAGTTGCCCAAATCCCTATATACTCAAGACCATCTTGCCAACTACTGCCAAATCCTTGAGTGTCAATCGACATCATCGAACATCACCTACACACACGACTAAGTTCGATGCATGGCTCTGATACCAATTGAAAGGCTTGGAGTACCATCCCAAAAAACTAGCCTTCTAGGTGGAGTTACTCAAATTCTTATATGCCCAAGACCATCCCCATGTCTAACCGATGTGGGACTATTTGTTCAACCCAAATCCCAACACCTAGCACATTGTGTGGGCTAGTCCAATACCCAGTGGAATGGAATATGAACCTGTAGCTCTAGGCCCATACAATATATAGGTCATGCTTGGGTAACACTAAGTACAATGTGACAAAACCCACATCCAACCCTATTTTTTGCCCCTCTTCTTTATGTGAAACATAAATTCAAATTTACAATCCATGTAGTGCAGTAGATAAAACTTGCAATTGAAAATACACGCTTCTAAAAACAGCTTATATTACATTGTCTACCATTATACCATACATGATACAATTAAGGGCCTGTTAGTTTCGTCGCAAAATGCCGCAAGTCGTAAGTCGTAAATTTTTTTTTTCATTTTCAGTTGTTTGTTTCGCTAAAAAACAACTTGCAAAATGTAAGTCTCATTTTTTTACTTGCAGTTACTACAGTTAATTTTGTGGCCATGTAAATCTCACTTTTACACCCACATTTTTTCACTTGCAGTTGCTATAGTTAATTTTGTGGTCATGTAAATCCCACTTGTAATATACTTACATTTCAAAGCAATTACTTGATAATCAATATATAATTTAATATTATTAAATATTTAATATTTTTAATAGTCTTTAATTTCTTATTTAATTATTTTATATTTTTAATCTTTAGTTTTTATTATTTTTAATATTGTTTTAATATTTTACTATTTTAATTTAATATTGTTATTTAATACTTTATTATTTTATTAGTACTTATACCATTTTTTAATATTTTATTTAGAGTTAATATTTTATTAATATAACAATATTATACTTTAATATAAAATTATTGTATATTTAATTATTTATTTTTTAATATAAATAATTACGTTATTAATACTATAATATACTTTATTATTATATTAATATTTTATTATGTTAATATTGTAACAATAATTCATTATAATAATATAATAATAATAATTTGTTATTAAAATTATAATTATAGTTTACTTTGTTAATTTTATATTTTATAATATTACAATAATATTATAATAAAATTTAATATTATAATAATTTTTATGTATTTTATAATATTATAATGTTATAACTATATTTTATTATTTTTCTTAGGATTTTTTAATATTTATGTTTTATTAGTATCCTTAAAATTTTATTAATGTTCTTTAGATTTTCTTAAAATTTTATATTATTTATTTAGTTAATATTTTAGTAATATTTACTAATTAAACTAATATTTTATTAATATTATTGTTATAAATAAAATATTAAAATTATTAATATTTTATCTCAATTTATTAATACAATTTAATTTACAATAGTAGATTTAATTTAATAATATTTATAATATTTAAATCACTGCTACAGTTAATTTTGTGGTCAACTTTTCCACTTACATTTTTACATTACCAACAAACAATGTAAAACACAATATACTTTCTCATTTACACTTTCACTTTACCAACCAAACACCGTAAAATACAATATGCTTTCTAATTTACACTTTCACTTTATCAACCAAACACCGTAAAACACAATATATTTTTCTACAGTTCACTTTTTCCATTCTCATTTTACGACTTACGATTTGTGACGTTTTGCGGCGAAACAAACAGGCCCTAAAACAAACCATTCAGGAACTAATGTATGCTTGCCTAACAAATTGTTCGCAAATATAAAGGACAAAAGAATCGCGTAGAATTTCATCATTATTTTTCAATTCTATTTACTCCATCTCTTTAACCTATAACTTAAAAAATCTATTATAACTTTCCCAATTCTTCTTTCAAAACTTTCAAATATTATTTTTGCAGGCATCTCTCTCCAAATTCACCTTCTTACATATTATCAATATTGTTGATGGAACACTGAAAATATACCAAAATTAGGAAAAATTGAGAATTAAAAGTACTGACCTCACCATGGTATTCTGGTTCCTTGCCCGTCCTCGCCTTCCGCTTCCTCTCACTCACGTGCGCGCTTCTGCAGCCCACTGAAGCTCTCACAGAGCCAGCATCAAACATCTTGCCGGCATCCATTCCCACCACACTCGAGCTCCCCTGCTGCCTCACCGCAGCAGCAGTAGCCTCCGCAACTTGACTGCAACTGCTCGCTCTCGACGACGGCTTCAGCATCTTACCGTACAAATCACCCCCGCCACAGCCCCCACCGCTTCGGCCGCTTCCGCCACCGCCTTGGCTCTCGCTAGCTCCTCCAATGTCCTGATAGTGATGTAGCCACGTGGCCATCTCTTCCTCCATGAACAGTTGATTCGCCGCCTCCGTCGATGACCCCACATCGCCGGCGCCACCGGGTTCTCTGCGCTCAGGGGTCTCGCGGAGCGGGCGGACCACCGGGCCGTGGTCCCACAGCAGCTCTAGCAGCGAAGCATCCTCCTCATGTCTGAAACCACAAATTTTAAAATCGAAAAGATAAAATTATAATCAAACACCAAATTACCAACCAAAAAAAATAAAAAAAAGCAAAAACAGAAAAATTCAGTGTAAAAGCTCTAACGATTGGGAAATCTACGGGATGTTAGAGTAAGTGGCAGAAGCCAAAGTGGTGGCCACGGCGAAGCAGTCGTCTTCTTCAATATCAAAGTCGGGGACGAAGTCACTCATCAGCCCCCAGCAGCAAGTAATCAAACAGATGATTACTGGGAAAAACCGGGAAAATAAATGGTACAAAACAATACCGTCGGATATTTATAGGGAGATATTTCGGTATCGGGTTTCGGGTCGTTTTTTTTTTTCCATTTTTGAAAAGCGCACAAACTTTAAGCTTTTTGTCGTTTATCTAGATTCAGAAGTTTCTAAAAATAGATAGAGAGAGAGAGAGAGAGAGACCGAGTCGTCGGAGCGGTGGGCGTATGGCAATTTCGTGGATCCTCGTTTTCATCTGTGATCATGTGAACCCACATGGGTTCCCGCCATAAGAAAAAGCAGTGGGAGCACTGAAAATTTTTCTCCTGTTTCCTTTTCTGGGTGCCACTCTGAGGTTACGTGTCAGCATGCACACACCGAGTCTGGCTGTATACCGTCTGTCCTTTCCCGCTGCCTCGTCTCTCCTCAATGGGAAAGAGTCAATTTCTTTGTCTAGATTGTTCTAACCAGAGAACCACTGCTACAGTACCTGGTGGACGGTCCCTCTGATCCCCCAACTAGCCACCGATCACGGTTCGGTTCGAACCGGAACCGGGTCGGAAAAATTGAAACCGGAACCGATTTGGCCCGGTTTCGAACCGAACCGGAATCAGGCCCAGGCCGCTCCGATTCCGGTTTGAGATGTTCGGTTCCGGTTCTGAACTGGCGGTTCCCAGCTCAGAATGGGAGTTCTTTTTTCCCACGCCCCAAGCCTGGTTATTAAAAAAACATCATTTTTGACCTTTTGGCCTCGTCGCTTCGAACTAAAGAACCTCAAATTTGTAGCACGATACTCTAACCAGCTGAGCTAATAGAGAATTAATTAGATCTGTAGCTATAAATATATATAAATGATCTGTTGGGCATTTAGTGTTAAAAAAACAAACGAGAATCGGATTTGAAATCGGAACTGTCTGGTTTCGGAACAGGAACCGGCCGGACCGATCCGGCTCTGGTCCCTCTGATCCCAGAACAGAGAACCGCCGGTTCTGGAGCTGAGATCGGGTTTACTCCCCACGCTCTAGTGTTTTCTTTTGCTGGTTAATTACTGTTTATTGAGATTCACTGTATAATCAAAATCGTAATGATCGGAGCTATAATAATTTAAATATATCTACATGACGCTTCGAACTGGTGACCTCAATCACAAGAGATTAAATTTAACTTATTTGGCAACGAAGTCTTATCTTAACCCGTGACAAAACATGATTTCCTAGAAAATTTCTTAATCGAACGTCCCAAATACAATCACTGAGTTGGAAGATGCATGCCAGTCTCTCATGTCAGCTAATTCAAGAGCTAATGAATTTGCGGCAGATATACTCTCAGAGACAGTAGATGAGCTACTGCCAAACAACTGGTCGAGTTAGTATCATTTATTCTTTTTGAGAAACACGGCGTTCAACAAAACGAGCCAAATCATTTGCAGTTTTTAAGTGCAGTAATGCCAAAATGAAGGTAACGTGTCCAAAATAGAGGCCTACACGTGTGGCGTGTAAATATCTTCCTCGTTTTTTGAGCACCCAGATTCTGACCCCGACCCACACCCACAACTGTATTGAACAGCTCCCCAATGATGCCAAATAAAGTTGGGTGTGAGCTATTAGAGATCCTCTCTCTCTCTCCGCTTTCTATTTTTGGAAATGGTCGGTGGATTCCGTCGTCTTGCGGCCCAAAACCATACCATTCTTGTGTCTTGGGCCCACAAAATCTTTAGCCTCTTTTGCGCTTAATTTTCTGTTCAATGTTTTATTGCTTTATGCAAATTAGATTATGCGCCTATGGTGCACTTTTAAATAAAAGAAAAAAAAATCAAGGCTTGATTAATTCATGCTAAAGAAAAAGCTCAATTTAAAATACTTGTAAAAATATCGCTACTTTAAATCACTATAGTTGTTGCTAGACTCGTGACTTAATGAATGAAAATACGATATAGATAGCACATAATGCAATAGAGTCACTTTAAAGTTCGATATGAAATGAGATGTGGGATTAAATTAAACCACCACGAAGAAGTTATGCTTTCTGTTGTTTCTCGCTAGCTTGGTGGTAGACGAGACACCTATTAAATATTGATTATAAATTCAAATCCTACTTGAAATCTCTTGTCAACTGCAAAAAGACTATCATTGTGCAATGGTGATATCACTCAGGCCTCCTAAGTTTCGAATGTTTTTAATGTATTGTATGCATGCAAAAGTTAATTAACTTTGGATGTCAGAAAATTTTGAAAGTGTTTTGAAATTAAAATATAAGTTATTTCAAGCCCTCTTTTGTAAATTATTCACATAATTAATAGTATATTAAAAGAAGTTGTGATCTCTCACGAGGAAGGAATCAAGGAAACGGACACTTCTCCCAAATATGACGGCGCCTACTAAGTAGCAGAAAACTTTAGAAGATGACGATGCAGACATGTGATTGTGACTGTAGCACATTAATAAAGTCCCTTGCAATCTGCAAAACATACCAATGAAGGAGAAAAGGGCACTTGCAAATGCTAATTTCTTCTTTCTTCTTGCTCAGCTGCGCCAATCTGATTGCGAAACCAGGTGATAGTTTTATTGTCTTCCTAGGGTCTCCTCTTCCCTCGTCATCGGGGTGTCACCTCAGTTCGACTAGTAGGGAAGTCTCGCTTCAAGAACTCGAGCAGTGCATACTGTCATTGTTTCTGCGGCGTACATACGTCGAGATCGATTACAAGGAACATAAGTTTCCAAAATGCTTGATTCAGAGATGAGAATTGAAGACAATATTTACGTACAAGTTCATTGCTTTTGGAGGAGGAGAGTCTTGAGAGAGCGAGTAGCAAATGAGCAGACAGCAGAAAGTTGTGTGTACGGGGAATAATATTGAATCAAATTCGCTGCATGTATGAATGATGATGAGCTAGCGTCCAACCTGTCTCTTGTCGTAATTCCGTGCATGTCTCTGGTCTTTTTGCCCGTGTTTTCAAGATAGAGATCTAGAATCCTCTTATTTGTCTCACACACACATGCACGCAGACATTCATTATGTTTATTGGACATATGGGACTACAAATTGACACATAACGCAAGGGGACAAAGCTGATATATGATGCAACAGAGAGAGAGGAGAAAAAAATGGCGTGTTTCAAGCAATTATTTATTGCCGACGGGCTTTGCGGATTAATCACCTTGAGCAGTAAAACTATACGTGACCTGAACAATTAAGTAGATTAATAGGTCCAAAGCACTCGTACACCAGCGTCATTCTTTGCAGATAATGAGAGGTTTGCGTCTTATTCACTAAATATTAGTGTTAACTTCTTTCTAATTTATGACTATCTTAGTTTCGAGCCTAATTTGAGCATTAGAGAGGACTTGATCGTTAGTCAGATGTCTCTCCATATAATAATAAAGGAATATATATATATATATATATATATATATATATATATATATATATATATATATATATATATATATATATATATATATATATATATGAGGAATTTGTACCTCAGCCGCCAGCTGTGAGAGACTCTCTCAGCTGGCGCAACGTGGCTGAATTTTAACCACAATTTTGAGTGCTGATATCATGGTCGCAGTTTTATATGAGGACTGTGATTAAATCGCAGTAAGCTTACGACCCTATTAAAGTGACAGCTGAGAGAGTCTCTCTCAGCTGACGACTGAGGTATATCTCTCTTTGTGTGTGTGTGTGAGATCACCACTTAATATATACTTTGGACTCTTATGGAATAATTCAGATCGCATCATTAATTCTTAGTCATGAATCAATAGTTGAGACATACCAAAATATGCATGCAGTACTGATGAATTGATATATGCACAAGCAAGAACAAGACCCAGAGCAGCTTTGCTACTGCTTCATGTTGGAAAATAGAAAAGCTTGACTTGATAGTTAAAAAAATACAAATATAATGAAGAAAGTGATGAGATAAGACTTATTGAGGCATGGAAGAATCGTTGTCTTTAGAATAGATTTCAGCTCCCCATCGATGCACCACGTTCACGGCAATCTAACCCGAGGATACAACGAGAAGTCTTGCCCATTAGCCCTTGTGCTATGCGCTCAACGTCCGGACGAGAACTTTCTTTTGGCTAGAGAGAAGAAGATTGTGAGAGAACTCAGAAAGAAGAAGTTTGAGAGAGAGGAGATCCTTTGCTGTGTATTTTTTTCTGAAGGGAGAAGGTTGTATTTATGGCCATTCAGAACTAGAATGCTCCATATCAGAAAGATCGCAAGATATGCGAACGTGGTTGGGAGTTATTGCGAGATATGCGATCTTGGTTGTGAGTTGTTGTGCACGCCGCGGTCGTGATCTCACTCGCAGCACAGATCTCGTGATTGTTGCAGCAAAAAGAAATAACAACAAAAAGAAAAACATTATTGAAAAATAATTATAGTTGAGTGGCAAAACCTAGGAAAATGCGGACATATCGGGAAGGCTCCAAAACCGGATTTGCGTAACACATGCGCACACACCTGTTAAAAGGGATTTCGGATCGAGCTCGGGTTCCATTGGGGTGGGTTGTATCGAGTGCATAAACAACCCCACACTATATCTCAAGTGGAGGAATGCACATGTTCCATTATAAACCCACTGAGATTTGATATTCCATCCCATGTGAGACTAAATAACATTGCCTTCAAGTGCTCACTCTATCATTCAAATTAAAATTTAGATTAAAAAAAATTCAACACTTCCCTTGTTGGGTGAGGCCCAAAACAAAAGCTTCTCCTTTCAGACTAATTTTTGAGGAGAATTCTCCATTCAAATTATTCACATAAACAAAATATGATCAATATTGTATAAACAGTCAAAATTCTACAATAATTGCGTAACCTCAAACTAAAGTACATAGATTACACTCGTACATTTGTTAAGAATAACCAACCTGTGAAATTCACACCAAGAAAAGAATTCAACTCTCTCTCTCTCTCTCCTCTCTCTCTCTCTCTCTCTCTGCTGTTTGTTTCCAGAACAAGGAAAAAATTCCTTTTGATACTCTCTCTTGCTTATTTTTCAGCACCAAAAAAAGATAGCCAACCTAGAGACAAACAGAATTTTCATGTGAACAGATATGGGCATAGTTTTATCAGTTAGAGGTAGCATTTTGGGTTGCAAACTCTTACCAGTTTCTCAGAAATGTAGTTGGCCAGCAATGCTCCCCCTAGAATTGCAATTACAGTTGCACACAAGCGCCCGGTAATGGCTCCACTAGCTACACCCCATGGAGACTGCAGAGCGAAAATGAACAAATAAGTAAACAGATTACAGTTCAAACTTTGCCCCGTATCAGCTGCAGCAAGATGGTTAATTAATCCTAAGGTCAGACGCAAATAGCTGAGACAAGGCATGCATAGCTCGCACACATACCTGTGCAGCACCAAGGGCGATGGTAGCAAGCATCAAGCGATCACCCCATTCCTGAAAATGGACAAGGGGTTGCTCACCGCAAAGAAAACGACGCTGAAAGACTTCCAAATGATCCCAAAAGGATTTGTAAGCTTCTTATCCACCTGAAAACAATGTGCAACCCATTATAACAGCAAATGATATGAATGCAAAGACTTTATGGAATTATGAAACATTAATTCCAATGACACTATTGATGCCAATCTGCTGAAGAAAAGGGAAAATACGAGAAAAGAAAGAGAACTAATTTATATAACTAGTGGGTTAGTAAGTTTTCAATGACGGTCAATAATATTAAGCATCTTAGTCAAGTTCTCTTGCTCCCATGTCTAACAAACAAGTTCATTCATTTATTATGATGACTACACCAAAAGAAGGAACAAAACCAATCTTGAACCATTCCATTATAAGGTTTCAATCCAACAAGAAGAGAAATGTTGAACAAACCTGAATGAATCAAGAGTGAGCAGAACACGACTACTAGATTATTTTCAACTAGTAAACAACGGTATTTCAAAAGGAAAATTAGAAATCAGTAGTCAAAGTTCCTCAAAATGGCCATTTTATATGGATTTATTGATTGATAATGTACAAAATTTAAGCTATCTAGTATTTTTCATGTCAAGCAGAAGGCTATGATCTGATTTGCAGATTCAGATTATGCTGTGTGGCCCACCATTGGAGAGTGATAAGAAGTTGGGAGGGGGAGAGGGAGGGAGAGGGACAGTCTGGTTTTTGTAAGTATAGATGAAGAATCAGAGGGATACAATATCTCCAAACAGAAGCAAAAAATATACAGGTTAAGTGACATGATATTCATCATGAAACAGAACACTTGGGTGGACAAAAAAAAATATACCAATTTTTAAATCATGGCAAAAAGATTTTGGGGCCTGCAAATATCAAGGTCCTTGCACAACATTTAGTTAATTCCTTTGAACATTTGATGCAACATGTTTCCTTCTGGAAATTGCCCTTATTTAACTTTTTTCTTTTTAGGAATTTACAGATAGGTTACTTATATGTAATATCTCCATAATTCTTTTTCGAGTACCTCTGATTACTTTAATCTATTCATGTATGAAAACCTGACAAAGAGAATCAGCATAAAACCTTCCTGATATTCTCTACTATTAAGGTGCACAGCAACACAAGAATGGCATACACACTCTTCTTTTTTTTTTTTTTTAACACAGATTACCCTGAATAAACAGAAAATTCATTCTTAGGATGATTTCCTACCAATCTTTTCCTTCACCAGCTCCTCAGCTTCAACAAATTCTCCAAGTTTGGCACTCTCTTTATTATTCTTGCTTGTATCAGATGGAAGCTCCCATGCATATTTTTATTGAATTCAAGTCGAAGAATGTAAGAAGTGTCATGGCTGCATATTCTCCAATAGGTAATGCTGTAACAGATGGCCACTTGTTAGCCATGGTGACACAGATGATTGGATTGGAAAGAGTGAAGGCTTAAAGCGTATAGAAGATGACTAGTGACAACGTTGTAGGTCAAGTTTTATAATCGTGTGTGTCATTTGCCCTTTGAAACAAGTGATTTATATTTTGCATTACTGCAACTGAAGATCATGTATTGCTATAATCGAAGAGTGAATATGTTCGCGATGATGTCTCTCTTATGTTTCGAACATCATTTAATTTTACTCTTTAGTTTGCATTGTTTTTAGCCATTCAGTTATGTGCTTAGTGTTAATGCAAATGTATTTGCTGTAGACAACTACTAGTCTTTTGGTAACACGATACACATTGATTGTAGAAAACATGACAGACTTATCTTCCATGTTTCCTATTTGTTGTATACATGTACAGGTGAGACTCATGTTCTTTTCTAGGACTGAATGACTACTACTTTTTTCAATATATAGAAAATTTTATGACCATTCTGAGACTGGAGATGGGCAGTGATAGCTTTTTGATTAATATGTACAATATCATGACCATTTCCACTAATATGTTTTTTCCCCCAATATATTTACTGGTTTATATTCATTTTAGTTGATTATGCAGGCTGGGCTATGAATATTTAATTGAAGATAGGATGGCTAAGAAATCTAGTAAATAGTGCATTGGATTAACTAAAGATTACCAGTTCTTTTTGCTAATGGAAGAATTAACTTACTGTTTGTGGTAGTCATTAGCAGATCTGATCAGCATGCTACTGCAGGAAACATTTGAAATTTCAACAGAAAAGAGAATGACACTGAAAATGTAAACAGAAAAGAGAATGACACTGAAAATGTAATCAACCATGCACGGCCAAAGGGTTGAAAAATTCAGCATCAAATAGCAAGCATTTGAAACAATTCTTTCTACATGACACTGTTACGTTTCTTCTGATTGATGTGACTGAAATATATGATCTGTAGAATGTATAAACTGAAGCAGAGCTTGGAAACTCGAAATGTCTCAGTTCGTGAGACTGCAGATGCATACAAGTTACCTGGTGGAGCGCGAGATCTCTGAACAGGGGCTTGCCGTTCTCAGAAAAGGGAAGAAAGACAATGTAGGAGGATCCTGTGCTCCAGGAATAACAGCCTTGTCAAAGAGGCAGCAGAAACAGCATTGTGACTGTTTATGATTACGGCTTTCAAAGATGAATTCTTATTTGAGACAAATTGTAGATTGATCAGTTCGATAATGAAAGGCCTATCGAACTCTCCTATGCTTCTGCATGCTCGAAGCATGATCTCGCGAGTGATTTGGTCTGTATACTCTACCGCGATCTAAATGCTGCATTGATATTTTTCAGCAATAACGAACTTCTTTTTGCTGTGAAGTAATTTACAATCACAATGAACTATATTGCATTTGATTCATTTGAATTTTTTTTTTTCCCTCTTTAAATTCATGATTAAGAGAATGAGATAGACAAGGAAGAGGAAAGTCATGGCCAAGGAGGAGTCAACAACGGCCATAACTAACTAATGGAGTAGAGAAGTGAGCGACAGAATCGGTTCTCTTTGTGATGTGTTGACCTGGCACCAACAATTCAATGTTTAGTCAAGTAGCTGACACATTCCAATATTAGCATAAATATCAGCACACCACTGCAGGAAAAAGTTGGAATCTCAATAGCAGAGTAGACCAAATTGAGTTTCTAAGATGAAATCATAAAGTAGATAGTAGAAGGGTTCGCTCAACTAATCTCCTGTTGATGCAATCAATTGATATGAACATCTGCAGTATGTATATGGTTACATTTACTTTCGACTTTAAGATATACCGAATTTTGCAAAATGGTCAGGGATGTAAAACTGAACTGCACATAATGCCCGCTAATTTTCAATACTAATAATACAAATGAAATTACTGTAGGCCTTTTGATGGGAAAGAAAACTAACTTTTATTATATATATATAAAAAGAACTGGGGGAGTCCACGCTACAAAAATGTCTCTCGTATCAGCCGTGCGAATACACGCGATGATAACCGGTTCAACACCTCTGGTAGGACTTTAGCCGAGATGCCAGGCAACACCGGAAGAAGCTCTTGGATAATTAAGGTGATATTTACACCCTGGCAAAGTAACAGCATATGTCAGGAATTTATGTTAAGAGGGAACTCATATTATTGAGTATACGTCAGGAATTTATGTTTTACTTGAATTCTCAACTTCTGTTCAAGGAAAATACCTGATCTATTGTTGATTTTGGAGTACCAGATGTTAGAAACTGTACTACTTTTTGTACATTGTTCAGTATGACTTTGTCCTCCTCTGTGATGGTAGGAAGCAAGGCTGCTGGCCGTAGTCGTACGGAACCATGCTGAAAACTGGGGCTGCATTTCTAATTCCCAAGGCTGCAGTTACTTGCACCAACTGCTCCCTTGAAAGCGCATCAATTGCTTTAACAATCTGCATTAAAAAGTGCCAGGTCAACTTTGTAAAAGTTGAATGCAAAAGATTAATTCTTCAATTCATTGCAATTTAAGAAACAAGATGTAATATCACTCAAGCTAACAGCTAGGATATCAATACATCATTACCGGTAGTCACTAACCCTGATGAATATTGTCACTTCTTTAACTATATAAATGGAAAGTGTATCAAATTTTTTTTCACATGGCAAACTCTATGACAAAGGTTAAGGATTCTTCTGTGAGTAAAGAAAAGAAGTATATGATCATTATTTAATATAAGTTCTAGTTTCTAGAATCAAACAAGGAAAAAGAAAAGAAGGGGTAATCATTAATGTACATACCAGCATAAAGAGTTCAGCATGACATCTAATATTCATCTACCTTCATTGACTGTCACTGAAGAAGCCATCTTTAAAAAAAACAAAAAGGTCAGATTCGACCATCTCTCATTATAAGCTAGTCGTGCTGATCTAGTTTTTGATTTTCCTGAGGGAGATTCCAGTATTTTTTTTTTTTTTTTGAATGGACTAGTTAGTTATCGAGCATGTGTGGAGGCATGTGTACTTCAGGTTGGGCACTCGCCAGACCTGAAAGTTTAAAAGTTCCCTTGGCTCTCATCAACATGCAGTGTCTAACCTAAAATTCATGGCGGGGCAAACCCCGTTTCCTAATCAAATTTAGCCATAAATTTCTTAAACAATAAAGCATTCCCCATCCCATATAATTTTATCCCACCATATATTATCCTGCTTCAGAGTCTTTTCCTTTTTGTGTTAAAATTGAACATGAATTTTCTAACTGAAATATTTCGTGCTTTGGTAAAACTACTATATGTTCTTTAGTGCCCAAGCTGGACGAAAATCCTGGCTCTGCCCCTGTTCTCCGGTGTTCAGTCATTAAGACGTAAACAAGAAAAATAATAGGAACATCAATTTTTGCGAAAGAACCATAACACAATATGCATATAATTTGTATAATATGAATTAGATTAGCTTTTACCTCATCTAGAATGAATTCTCTGAAAAAGTTCCCCTTGTCAGAAAGTAGAAATGCAAGGGCTGCTCTTGTTTTAATTGGCTCATCCGACTGAGACAACATTATTGGAAATCCTGGAAAAAAGTATCCCGTTTGACCTTGTAAAATTCCAAGCTCAGCCATATTACCATTTAAGTTCTCTCCACCTCCACTTTTAGCAGCAGTGATGAAATTCTCAAAAGCTTGCATAACATCAATGAATCTTTCCGCATCAAAAACTCCAGATTTTCCATAGATTGTATACCGTAGCGCGCTTCTCAAGCGCGGGGATTCATCAGTTAGCAGTCTCTGATTTTAAGAAAAAGAGGTAACAAAAATGATAAATGAACTATAAGTTTCAAGATAGACTGGAGAAAATGTGATTGAATGCAAAGATAGATGAGAAACACAAATAAAATATCGGTCAATATGATTGGTGGACGAGTAAACAGTTTCAAGCGACAAGATTATCCTCTTGATGTTTATGCTGTATGGACAAACAGTTTGTGCATCCTTTCTGTAACTTAGATTTAATGTTTTAGTATTAAGGTAAGATGATCTAGTAGAAGCAATGAACCAAAAATGATGATACCATTTCGTTGAAGTCTCAATAATGGAATACAGAGTTTTCTTTAGCTCCCTAGACCAAACCATTTTGGCCGGGGTATTAAACTTGTCATGTTCTATTACATTATTCAGTGACCTTAATGCAGAGAGGTCTGGAGGCTGATGCCTGTGTGCATGATGCACGTCAGATAAAAAGTTATACATTTTGTAGGTGATAGACTAAGGCTCAATGGTTTAGTGGGGGGTGGTTATGTGAGGCATGTACTCCACGCCATACCACAAGCAACAATCAAATAGACTCCTTCCAATCAAATTAACCATTTATATTCAAATAGACTCTTCCCGCACAAACTTTTGCATTGTGTGATATGTAGAGGGGTTCCATATCATAAAACATTGTGTTAATCTAATTTAGAAGTGAATTGTAAATTTACGAACAGAGGAAATTTAATGTGATTTGTTTTCTAATAGTGATGCTTCAACCCAATGTTTTCGACAAGTGGAATAAATCACATCGACTTGTATTTTGAGTATTATTATAAAATCCAAGAAGCTTATAACCAAATTTATCATCTGCCAGTCTCATCAATGATTATAATGATTTATTACTAAGTCATCTATAGTTTGAGGTCTTTATTGCACTATGTTCTATCATTTTAGGGAATGCATAAGAAGAAAGATGATAAAGAGTCACATGGTGTAATTCACATGCTATTGGAAATTTACAAGACTACAACAACAACAACAACTAAGCCGTTTGTCCCAAGTATTTGAGGTAGGCTACATGAACCAGAAGAGAATTATGCCGGATCGGGCACATGGATCAGCTTTCTCCACTCATTCCTATCGAGCAATATGCAAAATTATAAATGGCTGGGTTCAACCCTTGGACCTCAGCCTCAAGTAACAAGCCTGATGACCAACTTTTAATAACCATCACATGGCTTCTTCCAATTGATATAAGATGCTCATGTTAGGTAATATGATTTTCATATTATAGATCTGCCTATAAGTTAAAACTGTTAGCTTTAGACTTCTAGTTGTACAACATTCTGAAGCACCAAAAATGCAATAATAGTTCTGTTAACTAATTGGTTGCAGAAATGCAGACACAATTCACTGTCAAAATCCAAATTGCTATTAGAATATGACAGGACAGAAAAATAAACTACTGGAAGTAATGACAATTTTTCAGATAAGAAACAAACCTGCGCAATATATGGATATGCTTCATCTACAATTGCAAATTCAGGATTCCCTACTAATGCTATGCCTTCTAATACTCCAATTGCTCTGATAATTAAAGCAAAGTAAGGTGGGATTCTGAAGGGATAATCAAAAGTAATCTGAGCTAAATCAGCTGCTAATTCTTGGAAGTTGATATTTTTCGCGCCACCTCCTTCAAGTGCCTGATCAAAAACTTTAGCAAGGACTGGCAGAATTGGCTCCAAATTAACACCCTCGGGTATGAAATCAAGCTTCACAAAATCTTTAACAATAGCACCATAATCACGATGAATAAGGTGTGCTATTGCTTCGATCATACCATACTTCTGATCATCAGTTAATCTTGTCATAAGACCTGCAACAGAAACAACATTTACCAGATTATTCAGATGACGTTTACAAGACTAGAATGTGATGCAAAGAGAATTGAGTCTTCACACATGGAAACAAGTACCATTGTTCCCACTAAGAGCAATACTGCACGCGGGACTTGCGTGAGGTGGCATACAAGTACAAGCATAAACTTGCCATACAGTAATCATATGAGTGAAAATGAAAATTACTATTGCGTGATGAGTTATACCAAAACAAATATAACATGACAGAAACTTCAATCAAATTCCAGTAATTTCCAGAAAACAAGTTCATTGAAGAACTGCAGTTCCCATTTTAGCACTTCATACACGTCTAAACAAAACTTGGTGGCCTCATAAGTCATAACTCACCCTTAAGCAAAAGGAAGAAAATTTCAGTTCCTTGCAAGATTCCACTCGATTGATTCATCTCCAACATATATTTTCCATTTGTTTTGTGGTTTCAAGTTTAATGATCAGTACCACAATAACCACACATCCATTTTACCTTTTCAGCTCCTTTAATGCCTCTCAATAAAGAAACACTACAAGTTCATATTGTATCCAAGTAAATTTCATTATACAAGATAAATAGAGAGATTTACCGAAATTAAGGTAAATAGAGAGACTTACCGAAATCAAGTATGGCCAACTTCCCATCCGGAGTACGAATCATATTTCCAGGATGTGGATCAGCATGGAAGAAGCCGGTATCAAGTAACTGTAATTCCAATTACAAAAAGTTAATTAGGTGTTCTAATGAATTTAAGGAAAGATCTGAACAAATGAGTTCATTTGGAATAATCCATTAAATGATGATGTTATCGAGTTATAGTGAAGTATAAATCCATATAGCACCCATATAGCACGCTCACATAATTTTGCACAGTAAGATCAAATAAAATAGCAGATAGGAACCCTAATCAATTGTGCTCAGATCTCCAGCCTTTCTCCTTGCATCATAATGTCAAAATGCTCATTCCAGGTTACATGAAATATTACTCATATAGTGTATGAGATGTTTCAAGAAAAGGATTTAAATTGACGTTTCACCTTTATTGGATGGCAACAGTTAAATGTGAATAAAGGAATAAAAAAAGAGAGTGATGAAAATTTTCATTGGATAAACAACCAACAGTGCAGAGGTTACTTGTGATCAGTGTATTATGTGAAAAGACTCATTAAGTGAATGTAGTAACTAATCTGATTGGGTACAAACCTGTTTTAGATAGCATATGACTCCAACATTGACCAGTTCCCCAACATCACTTTCCGTACTTTGCGATAACTTTTCACCTTCTATCCATTGTGTCGTTAGAACCTTTCTTGAAGTATACTTGTGATATGTCTTTGGTACAACAACCTGTTATTTCAGATGAATTGTTTTACTACATGGGGAAAACATCAAATTACAAGCAACAAAGGAAAGGAAACAGTAATGATTCAATTGGCTACATTTATAAGACAATGGGCAAATCAACATTGCCACAAATTATTTATTTGAGGTTAATTAAAATTATGGATGATAATAATTGACACAGCTATACGTATCTCGTTAGGTACAAAGTAAACTTTGTGAGACTTAACAAATGGGCAGAAACTAGTAGCTCAGAGGAGAAAAACTGATGGGGACATCACACCAGTGCTAGTTTTTTTTTTTTTTTTTTAATGTCTAAGTCTATTTTTGAGTTTAGCCTTTTTTTTTATTATGAAACTTAGTCCCACATCGATTGTGATTGGGAAGTTCACTTTATAAGAGCCTATATAAAGAGGCTCAACTCAATGAATAAATAGACAATGAATAATTAAAACTTTTTCCAGTACTCTTGAGAGCGCTCTTGAGTTCTGGGTGCGAAGCCCGTGGTGCAAGGAGTGTAAAGCCCGCGTAAGGAGTGTAAAGCCCAAAGTTCTGGTTTTTCCTCCAACCCTAATCTCATTTAATTTTATTTCTTGTAAAATCCTAGTTTTTCCTTTTTATATTGTTTTCCATTAATTTGTGAAAGGGAAAACTTACAAAAAGATTCGAGGAGAGTAATTCTTTAAAAAAAGAAAAAGAAAATTACAAGTAAATCTCCTCTGAGATTTCTGGGGAAGTGTGCCGGTGGGAGTCTGATCAGCGCGCGACCACTTTGTCCTATTGACGATGCGAGCGATCGATCTTCAATGCTATGCTTAAGAATTCCTTCTCGCCTGGTTCCAGAGATTCCTTGAGAGGGAGGAAGATCTTAGGGTATTAGCACCCTGAATTTATCCTTGTAGGATTAGAGAAGTAATTCTCTGGATTCTTGCTTGGAAGCGAGAGAGTAGGTCTCTAATCTCCTCTCTATCTTGGCATGTTTCTCCTCTCTCTTTTTTAGCCCCTTTCTCTGTGTGCCTCTGGTAGACTATTTATAAGGAGGAATAGGGGTATAATTGTCCTGAAAATCTGAAAACAGATTGAGTCAATCTGTTTTACATCTGGAAAGTAGCCTCGCCGCGAGGCTAGAGACAACTTTCGCGAAGCTACGAATAACAAGTAACGCTGATCTCTTGATCCGCTCCGCTAAATGAGGGATACTCCCTTGATTCTTTCCAAATAACTGAAAGATCTCTCCTGATTTTCTCACCTGATTGGGAGAGTCAAAAGATTATGGCAAGTAACTGCCAAATTTGATCTCAATTAGATTTGATCTCATCTGGAGATTTGATTGGTCAACGGTGACCAAAAAAGACCTGCAGCGGAGTCATTGTGTTGAACTCGTGACAGAGCTGGGACAAGCATCTGGCGAAGTTAAAAGAAAGCTCTCAGCGGACTTGGATAAGACTTGTAGCGAAGCTACCAGTCAACCTTTTGCGCAGCTGCGTGGAGCTTCGAGCGAAGTTAACTTTCTGCGGAGTTAACTGAGCATTTCCGGGCGAAGCTATAAGTTAGCTCGCAGCGAGGCTGTGAAGGAGCTTCCTGCGATGCTAAGCAACTTTAGTTTCTCATGCGAGACTTATCTCGTGGGCTCGTGTGAGACCAAGTGTTGAGCTAACTTAGTGTCCCTGGACCTACCTGGACCTTCTCACGGGCTTTTTAAGGACGATCTTGGCTTACTGTCTGCTTCACTGGATCAGTAGAGTCCAAGTTGCTGATTCGTCCCTTTGCGATGGGTGAAGAACTGGTCGTCGGCTTGTCTGTCACTTGTCTTTTGTAAATATCAACAAGTTAGACATTGTTCAGGCCAGTTAGAAATCTTGTCTTTTTTAGAGTGTCAACATATATGTATTCGAAGATGATTGCCATCTTGCATTACATCATTTGGTATCATAGCTTTGGCTTCAATCCCCTTCAAATCTTTCTTTCTCCTCTTCTAAACCTCTAGATCTATTTCATACCTCAGATCTAAATCTATTAAAAAAAGAGAGAGGAAGAAAGAAAATAGGAAAAAAAAGAAAGGAACCAAAAAAATTACTGTTCACCATGAATAGTAATCACCGCAATTACTGTTCACCATGAACGGTAATTATTGTTCACATTTCTGTGAACAGTACTATTCATCTCCTACCCACGACCGGTCCGGAGTCCGTTTCTCCCTCGTTCGAAGTCCGTTTTGAACTCTCTTCGAAGTGATGGTTCGTGACTGAGCCCCGGGGCCACCATAAAGATTTAATAGCACTTGAGCAGCAAATTCGACTTCCACGAGCTCGTATTTGGCATCAGTATTGTCCCAGCAGCAGAGAATCAACGTTCTGACACATTTTCAACCCAATTTGAGTCATTGAGTTTATTGGGTAACCTCTGATCTTTATGCATTGAGTTTTATTCATGAGATTTTGCTTTTGTGGCAAATACATTTATACTGATGGAGATGAAAAAGAGGTTGAGAGGGATATGTATGCAGCTCTCTCGTATTTTCGGAGTTTTTATGATCAGGATGGGTATGAAAAGTGAAAAAACCATCTTGAAGATTTCTTCAGGTATTTTTCCTCGACACCTGAGCAAAAGTGTCATTACACTAAAGTGAAGCTAGCTGAAGAAGCTTATTGGTGGTGGGAAGACAGTCATATCGACTCTTGAGATTGGCTTATCTTATACGAACTTCTTCATACTCGGTATGCTCCACACTTCGAAGGGCCACAATTCAACGATCTGGTCGCTGAATGCAAGGAGATCTTCGCTGGCTTGGTGAACATGCTAGAAAGCAGGGCGGTAAAGGCTGTTGACAGTACAGAATCAGAGGCAGAAGTTGATGACAATCTAGAACCAGAGTCAGAAGTTAATAATAAGCCAAAGCCAGAAGTTATTTCTGAGTTGGTGTCATAGTAAGAAGAGATTTTCTCACAGCTTATGCAAGTTGAAAAGTTCCATGTTAAGACACTTGTAGATCTTCCAGCGGAGCTTACTTTGGAGCAGTACTACCTTTTGCAGGTATGAGGGTATCATTTTTCTTAAGATCACCTAATGCGTACGACCCATTGCAGATATGTTTACAGAAGCTAGGCTTATAGGAGATCAGGCCACTTATAGTGCAAAGTGCAGTCAATTCAGTTTTCATCATGGATGACATGCCTCAGTCTACTATTGGTGTCTTGATCAAGCTGTCATCTTTTATCGATCTGAAACGGAGACCAGTTTCACCTACACCACCTTGGTCTCAATGTGATGCATTAAAACTACTGTCACGGCCACCACTATGGCCGATTGAGATGCTTCATGAGAAGTGTCCTTACTCGACAAGGTCGACTCTCTCCCACCCTGGGGAAATGATGGGGACATCACACTAGTGCTAGTTATTTTTTTTATGTCTTAGTCTATTTTTGAGTTTAACTTTTTCTGTTATTATGAACTTAGTCCCACATCGATTGTAATGGGGAAGTTCACTTTGTGAGAGCTTATATAAAGAGGCTTAACTCAATGAATAATTAAAACTTTTCCAGTTAAATTCTCTTGAGAGTGCTCTTGAGTTTTGGGTGTGAAGCCCATGGTGTAAGGGGTGTGAAGCCTGCGTAAGGGGTGAGCCCAAAGTTATTTGGTTCTTTCCCCAACCCTAATCTCTCTTTGCATTTTATTTCTTGTAAAACCCTAAATTTTCCTTTTTATTTGTATTCAAAGGTAATTGTGATCCTGTATTACATCAAAAACTGAGTACCTTACACAAAGTGTGGCTCATCACATAATTTGCTTGATTCGCAATATCAATTAAATATTAGAAAAGCTATTAAAGAAGATACTACTATACATGAATGTTGAACAATTTGATAGGTGATACTCGATCTCGCAGTTATGAGAAGGTCAGTAACTACCTGAGGAAGATCTTCTTTCATCATTTCAGCAAAGAGAGTTCCATTTTCTCCTTCATTCACATAATCAAGCTCTTCAAAAAAACGTGCAGCCCATTCATCTACTAATCCAACAACATCTATAGAAATCTGGAATGTTTGGGAAATTCCACGTTGTATTAATGAACGTGCACTTTTGAACATTCAGAACAAATAGACAATATGTTACCTGTGGAAACTTTCGTAAGACCAATCCCAGTTTCCTGATAATGTATAGATCTGCGGTCACGGTCTCAAGAACAAATGGTCGCTGTACTTTAACAGCTACCCAATCACCATTTTCTTTAAGTCTACCCTTGTATACTTGTCCCAGTGATGCTGCAATATTTTCCATATGTAAATATCAAATCAATCAATAGCTTATGGACTAAAGTTGGCATAATAGTAAAAATTTACAGATGGATTTGCATGTCAGGCTACTTAACAAGCTATCAGAAGGTCCAAAAAAGATTTATTGAACATAAAATCGGATTACCAGCAGCAATTGGGGAAGGACTAAGTTCAGAGTAGAGCTTATGCCAAGGCTGGCCAAGCTCTTCTTCAATAAGGGCCATTGCCATATCATCTGGAAATGAAGGAACCTTCAAGTATCATAAAAGCATAATTTGAATTAGCAAAGATTAACAATATGACTGAAAGACAAATTTACAAGTTAGGAAAGTAAAAATGGAGAGTCTATAATTCAAGTAGATATTCCCTTAATAGAGGTTCAATGTCTACAACGGATGGATGAATGTAAGGAACAGGATTCCTTAATGCAGATCTCTCTCTCTCTCTCTCTCTCTCTCTCTCTCTCTCTCTCTCTCTCTCTCTCTCTCTCTCACACGCGCGCGCGCGCGCAAAGTTTCCTTACAAACAGATGGACCTGTTGACATTGCATCTGCAGCTCATATAAGTGTATAACTTCATCAGAAGTCCATACTTAAGGAAGCTACACATCACTGTTGGTATTTCATGTCGACATTATCAAAAATCATGTCGGCATTCATGTTTTCAACAATGATGAATGGAAAAGTCATTGTAGAAATAAGCTGTATATCACATACTAAATGCATGAAATTGGAAATGAACATGTCCAAAAAGTAAGCTACAGTAATAGTTAATTATCAATCTAGTACATCCTATTTCTTCTTTTCCCTTAAAGAAATGATGATGTCTCTCCACAAACGGGATATTAGTTGCCGATCAAGATTTTTTTCCTTTCAAGTAATACCTTAATGTACGATAAGATATAATTCATCTCAGACACAACATAAGGAATATCTATGGGATGACTTCAAATTACCTTATCGCAAAGCTTTTGTAACTCAGTCATTGCTGCAGGAGATAGAATGTCTGGTCGGATACTCAATGCTTGCCCAAGCTTAATATAAGCTGGACCCAACGATGTTACTATCTCCCTCAGTTCAATAGCTCTAGCAACTTCATTCTACAGGAATACCAGAAAAATAAAAGATAAAAAATAAATTTTATAGTATTAAAGTGACATGAAGAAACATGATTTGGATATGCATAATAAAGGATAGCAGATAATAGCGGTATATAAGAAAACTATTTAAGTGCTGATAAAACAACCAAAAGTAGGATATCACAGAATCTTATTGCCCCCAATCACTGAGATGCAGGCGTGCAAGTGTGCCCCACACGACACACTCAGACTCACACACACAGAGGGAACAACAAAATATGAAAGACTTGCAGAAACAAGAAATATTAAGGGGGCAATAAAATATAAATGACTAGACACACACCCACAAGGAATAATAAATATAAATGACTTGCACAAAAAAGATCATATGGACGGGCAAACAGAATATAAATGTCCACCAATTTAATTGAGGCACAACATTAAAAAAAAAAAGTTCTTCCAATTTCTCGTCAATTCTTCTTCGCAAGTTGTTTTAGGATTTTTTTTTTTTTCTTTCTTTCTCCTAGGCTGGCATTCCCCTCTATATGTTTGAAATTCAGCCTTTATAAAAAAATTCAAAATATTTTATAAACTTCTATGCAATTTAACCTCTCTTTGATACTACCCTGACCTATAAAGCCTGCAAATCTTCTATTTTTAAATAAGTGTTTTCAATTGGTACAATGCAACAGTAAGGGAATGACTAAAACTTCAGCTTTGTTCTCTCTTCTAGAGCTCCCTAGCAACTTCAACAAGAGAACATATGCAGAAAAAAAAATATTCCTTTGTCCCAGAGTAGACGATTTACACCTAAAAGAAACATCTTCCACAAACCTCTGTAGGAGTAATGGTTGAAGACCAAAGAACAATTTCGAGAAATGACTGCAATTGGGCCATATTCTAGAGTTAAAAGAACATTGATAAGCCAACTGAAAGCATCTCCAACCGGGCTGCAAATCTCCAATTTGCAGCCCGGTGCAGGTCCAATGGAGTTGCATTTTTGGCTCCAAATTGGAGCAAGCCTCCAAAAGCCTCCATATTTGGAGGCTTTCCTTCAAATATGGAGGACCTCCATTTTACTGTTTATTTCATTTTATTCCCATTTTACCCCTTCAACAATATTCAACTTTTATTCTTTTCCACCTGTATCCTATTTCATTGATATACTAGTTATTTAAAATCAATATAAATCTAAATCTACTAATTAATTTTTAACGGAAATTATAGCATTGAAAAGGTCTCGTCGATACCCTCAAAACGAGACAGATATTGAATAATATTGATTGAAATATAAAATTGCAAGTCATCAATTAATTAGAAATGATAATTAATTATATTATTCGATTAATTTTTATAATTTTTAAAACAAGTAAAAGAAATCTAAAAGAAGAATAATTGAAATGGAGTCCTAAAATGGAGAGGTGTGGTTGGAGTTCAACCCCTCCATTTTAGAATATTCTATGTAATATTCTCCAAAGGTGGCTGCAAAATGCAGACATCCATTGAAGATGCTCTTAAAGAATGTATAAGTGGTCAGGTTTCATTCATTCCCCACATAGAAAACTAAAGCAAACTAGAAAATGAGTCATAAATTTAGACCTATACAAGTTCATTGTGCATACTTTCTAAACCTTTTCTTGGGAAGAAGCATATATGAACTATTCAACTACACAAACAGATTTAACATGGTTGACTAAATATACTTAAGGGTATACTTTTAAACAGTCAGTAAGAACAATGTGTGCTTCTTAAATAAAAGATTCGTTTGAAAAATGAGATGTCTTGCAAAGCAAAGCAATAAATGTTATAAATTATAGTTTTACCTCTTTAACCTTCTTCTTTATCAAATCCGAGACCAGATGAGATAGAAAACCACCAGCAACAGATAGCAACTGTACAATACGTGTTGCAACAGCTCTCGGACGCCTTCCCCAATATGCTGAAATGATATTAGGATCATACACTAAAGGTAATGCCTCGCCGCTCTCCACTTCTTGTATCTAGTTAAGCAAATGCCCAAAGCACAAAACGTCAATAACTGTGCCCAAGTTAACTAAATTAACAAAGACGCAAGAAAAAGTGCATCCATTTCCATCATCAGCAACACGTTTTCTCTTCAAAATCAACCCTTCTAGAAATTTAACATACTAGTTTAAGAAACAATTCAGATTTCTGTTAAATTCAACGAAACTACTATTCAATCAAACTTTTACTTGTTAAGTTCTTAAGTATCCTCACCAGCAACATGTTTTGTCTTCAGGATTAAATTTTCTACAGATTTAGCATATCACTTTGTTAATTCAGTTAAATTCAATAAAAACTAGTAATTTAGTAAACTTGTCAAATTCAAGTAGAACTTGAGGTTTCATATCCCTCATCGGCAACATGCTCTCTCGTCACAATTAGCTCTTCTAGAAATTTAGCATACTGATTAAAGGACCAACTCTGAAACAATCCATAATTCAATTAAGTTCAAAAACATACAAATTCTTTTAAAATTTTATTTGTTAAATTCAAGTAAAAGTTGAGGTTCTATATCCCTCATCAGCAACACACTCTCTTCCAAATTAGCATAAACATTCATTAATTCAGTAAAATTCAGTGAAACTACTAACTCTCTTAAACTTGTTAAACTCAGCTAGAAGTTGAGTCTCCATATCCCTCATCAGCAATACGGTTTCTCTTCTCAATTAACTCTTCTAGAAATTTAACATATTGATTCAAGAAACAACTCATAAATCCTGTAAAATTCAACAAAACAATTAAAACAAGAACATTTTTTTCCCTCAAATCAAAGACAAGGATCAAACCTCAACGAGCCGAAGCTGAACGTTCTCATCGGCAAACTGCGAATCCCTGAGGTTCTGACCTCTGAGCCCTCTCATAAGCGTGGCCAGCTGCTCGTCCTCTTCCATCTGAGCCCTAACCCTCCTGATCTCCTTCGACACGTTCCCAAACCTCTGCAAATTTTACGAGATCTCCTAAAATCAGTTAAAATACAAAAATTTAGAAAGAAAGACTTCAACTTTTTAACTCAGTCACTGCTTACGTTCGCGGAACCGTTGGTGGAATTGGGCGGGGACGGTCGGGACGAGGCGCCGGCATTGCTTGGCTTCGGCTCGGTGGCGACGGCGAAGACGGACAGTCGCCGAGACCTGGCGCGTGCCGGAAGCGTGCGGCAGCAGCGGTTGTTGTTGCGGTGAGTCGAGGGCAGGAGGGGCGAGACGTTGTAGGAGAGGAGGCGAGATGAGGTTTCCATGGCCTAATGAGATCGAAGTGCTCTGTCTCTTTCTCTCTCAAGATCAATCGATCACAGTTAGTGTTGATTCTTGTCGAAGAAGAATGAAAAGAAGAAAAGAAAGGAGAATGAATTGAATTGATCGCCGGAGGATCGCGATGGGAGTTGGAACTTGGCAGCGGCGTGTCCCCGTTCAGTGGAGCACAACGGTCTGCTGTTATGACGGTAGGCTTTTTTGTTAACCGGATCAGCCGACAGAAATGCTATTTTTAGCTTCACAGTACAACTCGATTTTAAGGCCGTTTGTTTCGCGTAAAAGTCCGTAATGCGTAAATGACTTATAACCCATTTACAACTACGGTGTTTGTTTAGATCGTAATTCATAAAAGACTTACACAACTCAATTACCACTCACTTGCAACCCAATTACCACTCACTTACAGCCCAGTTACAGTTAATTTTGTGGTCATGCAAATTTGTATTATTTTTTTATGTTAATATTATTTTTATATTTAGCATTTTTAATATTTATTTGCAATATTAAAACTTCTTAAATCACCAAATAATTAATTTTGTGGTCAACTTTTTCACTTACGACTTACACATTACGACAACCAAACACCGTAAAACACAATACACTTTTTCACTTACAACTTTATGTTACCAACCAAACACCATAAAGCTTACATGCATGTAACTCATTTACAATTGTATAAGACTTTACCAATTACGACTTACGAATTACGGCCAGTTACGACAACCAAACAGGCTAAGGGTAGAAGTGAGGAAGTGAGAAAATAGTAATAATTCTCTTTAAAACTTAGGAATAGTTAATAAGTTTTCCAGTGTTTAAATGTTATTGAGAAGGGTTCGATTTATGTGTGTGAGCCACACACACATACAATAAGAGGGCCAATCCTGCGTTGACACGTGGATTAGACCTCTTATAATCTCTTATAATATATGTGTGAGGCCCCTACACATAACGTATTATAAAAGGATCAATACACGTGTCAATGTGTGATTGGCCCTCTTATTATATGTGTGTGTGGCTCACACACATGAATCGAACCCGTTGAAAAGTGTAGTTTGAAAAATGTTATGTCTTTTCCGCTGTTTGAATGATAAAGTGTGTAACGCCCCGATCCCAAGGGTACGGAGACGTTATGGCGACGTACATACGCGAGGTGAAAACAACCTCACGCGTACGTTAAGCCTCAGTACAGTACAATACCTCCATATAGATATGAGGTCCAGCATGAAAGCAGTACAAGAATACCTATGAATAGTCCTGATGCAGAATCTCCCATGTGACTCCAAGGCACTCTCTGAAGCTATGGTAACTCGGACCTCCAATCTGGGCATGCAAACCCAGGGTCGTCAGAAGGCGACCAGTGAGTGGTAAAATGAAGAAGGCAAGAATATACTATAATAATACAAGCACGATAATAAGATATGAGATATGATGTGGTAACAGTAATAAGCAGTAAACAAATAAAAATACATACTCATCGGGTCATGTCTCTAATCGTATCCAGTTTATATAATATATAATGTTATCTAATGGTGACGGGTATACATGCTAGTGGTGATGTGATAGTAGTGAACATGCAGATGTGCATATGCTACCCTACCAGTATACGGTGTGGTGCATAGACAGTAATGATGTATGCAAGGTATACAGAAAATAGAATATATGCACATATGCATGAATAGTATGCTACTACAGAAAGTGTAACATGTATCGGGTAAAGTAACAAATAAACTTGTAACATGATATCGGATAAATGATCAGGCACAATAACAAGTACAACTAAACATGTATCAGGCAAGGAACAGTAACAAGTAGTAAGCATGTATCAGGAAAAGAACAGTAATAAGTAGTAAGTATATATCAGGCAAGTCATGTTATTTATACAATAGTAGCAATCAGTACCATTTGTTATTTAATCAATCTCTGCCAGTGTCCCATACCACTGGCAGTTCATACTGGAGCCCGCACTCCAGTCAAACTCATCCGGACATGGCCTACGGGTACCATTATCCAAACGAGAGAGTGACCAAATAACAAGTGTTCCCGACGTCCACTATTGTGTATACTATTTTATTATGTTAATTGGAAACTCATGGTCGAGGAGTTCTTATCGGGTGGATGTATCCCGTGCATACCCGGGATCACGGCCTTAAACAAGCCCCTGGCTGCCAGGACCAGGGCCCTCCGCTAAGAGGGGAGCATGAATCAAGTAACAAGAGCTCATGGAGCAATTGGTAGGCAACCCTCCTACCGTCCCCTGCAGTGGGAAAACAATATGGATCCAGTACATCACCCGATAAGATCTAGTCAACCGTCAAGTCTCCCCCATACCCAAGTTATCTTTATGAGCTGATAAGTCAAGTATACAATGTAACAATAACCAATACAATACATGATATGGGTAACATGATAACTGGACCAGAGCTTTGTTGATAGCATAGAACAATATCACAAGAATCAGGAACAATATAACATGATCAAGATAACATGAACAATATACCGGGAAACGGGAATAATAGATGTGGGATTCCCACATATCGCATATCAACAGCTCGCATGTCCAGTAACAGGAATATCCATATCAGTACCAGGTAATAATCATAGAACATGAATACGGTAACATGGAACAATAAAACATGTAATATGAACGGGGATCCATATGACAACAATAATGTATGTGTGGTCGTGATATGTAAACATGACATGCAAGTGTAACAGTACTAGGTAAACATGACATGCATATGTCACAGTGATATGTAAACATAACAAGCACGTGTAACAGTGATAATGCGGTAGTCCGTGCATGGTTATATCCGTGTACCAGTGGAATGCCTATGAGTAGCACTAATCCGTATAATCGATCTATGTCTCACTAGTCCATGACATATTAGTGGTCAGTGTATTATCATGTCTAGTGAACAACATCGCCGTGTCATGCTGATACCGATGCATGTACTAATGGTGTCTAGTAGTCATGTCAAGTGTAGTGTCGTCAAATACCCTGAATCAGTATTCATGTGACGATAGTTATCTAACTATGAGCTACTACATGAAGTAATGGTATACACTAATATGGTGACCCAATGATCCGTGGGACAGTGGCGGTACAAACATAATATCTGTGTCCGAGTTGTCTACGACGTATGTCTTGTTACTATGGTTACCTCATCTCATTAATTAACCCATCAATCTGTATACTTATTGTGCCTTAATTGCAGGGATTACCATAATTATCATGATTTACCAATAATCATATTTTATTTTTAATTAGGCAATCAACCAAGATATGAATCATGATAAAAATATATTTATAAAAAGAAAACACTCACAAACTGGCTACAGGACTGTAGCTCTCGTTCCCACGATCGCAACGGATCCAGAATCGTTCCAATCGGAGTCCGGATGCTCCCGATATCGCCCGAACACCAAAACCAATAGAAAAGGTTAGATACGCAATAACATAAATAGTCAGGGGGCTATTTGTAATTTACAGGGGCCTAAAAGTAATTCATACTTTCACAGGGGCTAAAAGATAATTTTACCTTTAATGGGTCGGATCTGAGTGTAAATGGGTCGGGTTTGGGTTGAACCCGAACCCAAACCCAAATGGGTTTCTTCCCCCAAACGCCTGGCGGCAGCAGCAGCAGCTGCTGCCGCCGCCCGCGGCTGGCGCGGCCACCGCCGCCCAGCCGCGCGGTGGCGCGGCCGCCTCCCCGGCGCCGGCGCCGCTCCGGCGGTGCTCCGGCGCCGGTCTGGCCGTCCAACGAGCGGGAGAGAGAGAGATATGGGGGAGGGCTGGTGCCTCCCCCCTTCCCCACCGCCGGCCGACAAGGGCGTAGCCGCCGGCGGTACCTGCGACTGCCGGCGGTGCCGGCCGCAGGTGCCGGTCCGGCCTGCTCCTGGGCGTGGTCCCCTGGACGAGAGAGAGAGAGGGAGAGAAAGGAATAGAGAAAGAGAGAGTAGAGAGAGAGTTTAATTAATCTCTCTAATGAGAGAGAGAGGGGATTTGGGAGAGTGAGAGAGAGATTAGAGGAGAGAGAGAGAGAGAAATTTAAGAGGAAGGGGAGGTCGGTGGTCAATGGCGGTGGGGTTTCTCTGGAAGAAGCCAGAGAAGGAAGAAGAGAAGGGAAAAGAAAAGAAAAAGAAAAGGTTAAAAAGAAAATTAATAGTTTAATATTATAATATTGGCCCGATATTCGACCAGCTCCGAACGGTGCCCAAAAATTACAGAAAAGAGAAAATATTATCCTGAGACTTAATATGAAGACGGTTTGTCAAAACTCAATCCGGTTTGCAAATTAAAAATCCTGGAAGCTGTCGCCGATACGGGCGACACCGGTTTGTCCGGATTTTCGATAAATTCAGAAAAATCCCCAAAAATACCTGGACGTAGATAAGATGATTCTAAGATATACGGTGAAGGCCGATTCTCAAAATTCTACTCCGTTTGTGAAATAAAAATCGGAAGGCTGGTTATCGGTATCGGTCGACACCGACAACGGAGATTTTCCAAAATAATCCAGAAAAATTCTAAAAAATCCTGAAAAAATCTACAATATTAGGAAATGATTTTTGAAACTGAAATCAGGTCAATCAGAATACTACAGAAGTCAAATCAAATTTGTACGTCGTATCGCGGACAGATACGGTGATACGTACACCGGGGAGCAGGGGGTTACAAAGTGAAAGTGAAAGTGGAAAAGTTGACAACAAAGTTGACCGCAAATTAATATTAAAATAAAAATTAATTAAGAAAAATAAAAAATAGATTATAATTAGAATGCAAGTGAGATTTATATAATCAAAAAAATTAACTATTTTGTACTACAACTTATTACAAATGAGATTTACATGACCACAAAATTAACTGTAGCATTTTGAAAGTGAAGAAATAGTTGTGCAAAAGATAAAAGATAAAGAGAAAGAGGTTTTCTGATTATTTTTTTTTTCGTGTTTGGATAGATATGAAAGTGAACAATTATACTTCCCTATTTTCTTACTTTCGCCCACTTCCTTGCAATCAAACACGTCCTAAGATGAAAATGAAAATTAATAGAGATATTACAAGGGTGCATACAGACACCGGACCAATCCATATAAAAACGAGCACCGAGAGGACTTGGTACCAGTTTTGTCTCCATGTAAGTGTGAGAAAACGGTTGGCCGCACGTGGGACACGTGTGCGTACTGCTTTAGTGGAGGACATCCTCCTCCTCCAGTCTTTTTAAACCATTCCAGTCCTCTGTGGACTCAGCACTGAGATGTGGCTTATTACACCACCAACGAAAGCAATATTTGCTTATTGGCTATGAATATTTTGTTTTTTTTTTTTTCTTGTTAAATTTATCGATATCGGTTTGAACTGAGAACCAAGAGCAAATTCAGGACCTGCCTAGTAGCAGTGGCCGATGCTGGGTAACAAAATGCCCGCACGCAATGGGATTCAAACTTGATGCCGTGAAAAACTTGAAACTCTCACCGATTCAGACTTACCAAGCGACACCTGCAGGGGACGATTCTGAATCTTTTGATGATACTTGGTTGAAGACCTTCCAGCCTCATATTTTTCATCCACATTCACCCGTGGCCGCTTGTGCTGTAACTAGATCCAACAAGATTCATTTGCGGATTTATTATAAATTTATAGAATTCATTTAAGAATCGAGAATCTGCTAACAAAGCTAAGATCTGGTAGAGAACTCAAATTAATTTAATTTACTGTTCTATAAGATACACGCTGGAATGAAGAGATTTAGCATTACAAAAATGCCTATTAAAAAGTAGAAGAATCTTTATAACAAACAGGGAAAATAATCTCCTCGAAGGTGAGCAATGAAAAATGCTACTACATGAGAAACAAATTAGATTATTAGCTAGAACAATGCAATTCACAAACATAATAATTTGAGGTTCCATGATCTATATTCTTCATTGCAAGTTCCTCATCAATTGAACAGTGAGACAGTAGATAACTTTCAGCATTTCCATTTGCATATGTAGATTTGAACAAATTAGAAATTTTCAATCCAGATTTATCAATTCAGAAAAAGAAAACATAAAAATAATAAAAGTTGATGAAGTCTTCCATCCATGCATTTTCTCTTCTGTTTTCCTGGATTCTCATTTTCTTTTCTCCATCATATATCCAAACGTAATCCGATGGAATCAAGAATGGATCTTGGACGTCTTCTGCATCATCAATGGGCTTTAATTTTATCAAAAAGTATCGAAGATGCAACCCTTCCAATAACTGATTGAGGGAATTCAAGGATCTCTCTGTTGCAAAATCTCCTTCAAGAGCAGGAGGTGTTGATGGAGGAGTATGGAATTCATTTGTAGATATTAACAATTCAAATTTCGTGGAGGAGACCATCACTCCGATGGAAGGGATAAATGGAAATAAAATCTGAAAGAAAAAGAAATTTTGAAATTTGTGTAGTTTATAGTTTGAATCCCTCTTTTGGAATGATTATTTGACAGAACTTGTTATCGACATGCCTTGACAGCAAAAGAACCAGGGCGTAGTAGTGAGAAGCTCCTTCAATCACTGAATTGGCTTGATCTTGGGACCAAGTATGTCGAACAATGGCAGAACCTCCCCAATTTTGAGAGGAAAATCCGAAGTAAGCCAGAGATCATGCCTGAACTTCATTGTATACTCGCTCTCCAGTCTTTTTTCTTTCTCCTGCAGTTGCCAATCTTTTGCATTGAATTCGATCTTTTGCAGTTCTTGGTCTGTCAGCTTCTCAGTGATTCAACTCTATGTTGCGCATCAACTACCTTCTTCGTCCTTGGCTAGGATTTCAGGCGATTCCATTCGAAAATGCTGCATCAACTCCTCATTCGTCAAGTCAGCAAGCTCGACAAATGTATCATCTTTCTCCACTGCAGCACCGAGCACTTGTAATGACTTAGTATTGCGTGGTGCATGTGGTACAGGCTCGCCTTCCACTGACCCACAATCTCTGTCTTACATAGATTCTTCTTCGAAGGGACTAGAAAAGCTCTGATCACATCCACTCCAGGTCGGTAAATATTTTCGTCCAGCATCGCGGAAACTTCCTGTTCGATATCCTCCTCACTCAACTGGAGCCGTTGAAGATACTCCTCACCATCTTGCCCTTGCGCGACACCGTCCACAATGAACCAGGCAGCGCCCTCCCATTCTCCAACCCCTCGCCCAGGAACAACACACTCTGATTAGATCTCTTGCTTTTAAACATGTCAAGAGTTTCCTAGTGTTGTATCAGCGCGCAAGTTTGGTCCCTTTTTCCACATTTTGATCGTATCACACGGAGTTATCCTCGGCATGAGCGGGATCACGGTGCTTTCAAAATTGGAACACGATTTCGCAATGCAAATCACTCACTGCCTCCAACTCTCGAATCACCAGTGGCAGGCTAGGCCGCCATTTCGCCCATTGCAGCTTTGGCGTGTCAGAGAATCACGTTCACCCGGTCCTCCTCCCTCACGCAGACTGCTCCTTCGAGGGTGTTCTATCCCTTCACTTTCTGGAGTATGTTGAGCAAATAATCTCGCATCGGCGGGACATAGAGATGATCATAAGTATATAAAGATTTGAGCGACTTTATCAGTAAGACTAGTCTTTTTAAATAGTACCCCAAGTATTTACAAATGGTATCAGAATCATGCACTGAACTTAACTGTGTGTGTGAACAAATGGTATCAGAGTCATGTAACTGTGTGTGTGAATTGGGTGGGGGCGTAATAAGTGTGAAACTACTTAGGCTATAGAGGAGTAAAGCGTGTAGACTATGCAATGAAGACGATCTCCATAAAATATGATCTTTCAATTGTGAAAAAGATAAGCTTACAAGGAGGGTTTTATTTCGATTATTAGAAACCAATCAAGCTATAAATAGGAATCATGAACATTAATAAAAATATAGAAAAAAGTACCTTTGTGCTGTTAAAATTAATTTTATTTTAGGAGAACGAAGAACTTAAAATTACTTTTAACAGCGAGGAAAAGGGAGAAGAGTAAATGGGTAAGATTTGTCTTTATCCGATTAGCACAAAATAGGATTTTAACAGATATAACAATTTTTTCTTTCGTATAACCAGATAATGGGCAATTTTTTGATTAGACACTCTTTTTAAAAATAATTTTAAAAACAAACTTCTCACGAACGTATCCCAAAATCGACCTCTGACAGTCACGTCAATGCCACGTGAGCACCACGCAGTGTGGCGTTGGTGCCTATTGGTTCGCTCGGTGTTGTCAACATCTGGCAAACACAAAAAAAATTTTGGACTTAACTATTGGGCTAGTGTTACCAACATCAGCTAAAAGTTTATGCACAATTGACTTGGTTGGATTTTTCAAGAAGTGCAAAGTCTTGCAGAAATTAAGAAAAAAAATCAGAACATCGCCCACTGTTTTTTTGTGTTTTTAAGCATAAATTTCTAGCAGGTGTCGCTAACACTGGCTTAATAGTTGAGTCCAAAAAAAATTTATGTTCGTTCGGTATTGTTTCGCCTAGTGTTGACAATACCGGGCGAACTAAAAGGCCGCCAGCGTCATGCTGGCGCCACGCGCTGATGTGACGTTCACGTTGCGCTGATGTGACTGCCAGAGGACAATTTTTGAGAATATTTTTGAGAGAAATTTATTTTAAAATTATTTTTAAAAAGAGTATTTAATAAAAAAAAAATGCCCCCAAATAATTTGTGAAACAACCTTGTTCTCTCACTCTACTTCGTCGTTGTTCGGGCTTTGCTGGCCATGGCTGCAGTTGCGAATTGCTCGCCATTATTCGTTGTCTCGTTCTCAATTCGCTGCTCTTCGTCATCTCCAAAGGTTAGGTTTGCTTCTTTGCGCTTCTCGTTTTCTCTCCCTCCTCAATTCTCGCTTAAAGTTTCAATTTTTTGTTGTATTTTTGCAGAGAAAGAGTTCGGATTCGGTGAAGATTAGAGACGATTGGAGGAGCAGATCGAAATCGATCCGTCCGGTGGCGTCTACCCTGCTAAGGATCACTGCAGGTTGCCCTCAATTATGAAAATTTTTGTTTGCGCTTTCTGAAATTAGGGTTTATTTAGGTTTTTTTGATCTCTTAAGCTTAATTTTGCAGTCGATGTGGGTTGTGTGATACTTGCTACATTGCTCATGTGAAGAATGAGTGTGCGTTTTTTGGGATGTCATGTCCAGAATCGAGAGGAAATTTTTTCTTCTTCTTCTTTTTTAGTTACTGAGTGTTGTAATTGTTCTTTAATTGCTATTTGTAGTGTGTGTTCTTCCCTTAATTGTTATTGATATTAGGAATTGGAACCTGGAGTACATGTGAGGGAGAGGGAAGTGGCTCGTGTAGTGGAGATTTTCCAATGCGATTGATCGAACGGTCAATCTCGTACCAAAAATGAGAAGGAGGTCTATCTAAATCAGGGATGAAATTCAGGCTTCAACACAGTGATAGGCAAAGACAAAAGTTTTTTTTACGTGAAAACTCAAATTGAGAAAAATCACGAGAAGGAGAGAGAATTCACTATATTTTGAGAGATTACAGTAAATTTAGTAGTGTATTATTGTGCTTACAATTTCTTCTATTCTTGTCCCCTCTTTCCTTTGGATTTCCAGGTGCATAAGTACTCCGTAAGGCGTAACTGGTTGTGCTGATTTTTCATATCTCCATAATTGCACGATTTGCATGTTGGGATCTTTTCATAACTGTTCAAATTGTCGTGTTTTATTATTGGGATTGGCATACCGAGATATCTACCACTATATATAACTGCCCTCATTGAAATAGGAGAGTTTTAAAATGTGGAGATATCATGGCAGCATAATTACCTTCGCGAACTGAGAAACTCTGTTGCTGAGCTATGTCCAATGGAAGCAGGAGTCTCTACGAAGAGCCTATGTCGGGGAGAAGTCTTGTAGTTGTGGATGTCGGAAAAAGTAATAGTCCGTGGACCTTTCCTCGAGGTCGAATGTGAGTTGGGCCCGAGGTCCTCTCCTCGGGGTCGAATGTGAGCTCGTGGTAAGGCCCGAGGCTATCTCTCCTCGGGGCTAGATGTGAACCAACCGATATCTCGAGTTCATTGTCCACTTGAGATACTCCTGATGCGGAGGGACACGTGTCGCGATCTTGAAGAGTGTTCAGATTCTGATCACTATAGATGCCCCCGGCTCTTGTGATTGTTGGAGTCGTTGGAGGGAAATCGGAAGAGCGAAGTCGGTGAAAACCTTTAAGTGGTCTGAATTTTTCTAGAAGTTTAAGTGAGGATCTGGCTCATCATTACGTATCTTCGTGGGGACGTGACTGGTCATAAAACTTCTGCATTGTTAATTAATGCATATTTTCAAGGCTTGATATGGGGACAGCTGGCCTCCAAACTGGTGTCTTTTCGAATTTCTTTGTCATGATGGACAAGGTCGTGTGGTAGTGGCGCTTGATATCTCGATGATTTGACATGTTGAAAATGTTAAGGCGTGGATCGGTTTCTTAGGGATTGAAAATTTGAACGAAAGACGGTTTGGCTTCTCCATTTATAAATAGAGTGGATTTTTGATAGAAAACTGCTTATCTTCTGAAAACTTTTTGCTTTCAAAATTCTTGTGCTGGTGGGTTGCGAAGTCTTCCTTCTTCCTCGTCCGGTGGAGGAAAGCAAGAGAGGGGATGAAGGCGGTAGTGACACTCCTGATGTTTACAAGTCTAGTTGTCGGGAAATGTCAGTCTTTGCGATGGACTCATTGAGAAACGTCAGTTTTTGCGATGAGGCCTGGCTGTCAGAAAGGATAGACAGGGTTCTTATTTCAGCTTGGTCTATTCGTCTGGTCTCTGATCAGATCGGTCCAGTCTGGAGTTGAGGCTCGGCGCCTCTCTCTCTTGATAGCGTGTATGAAGCAAGAATGGGGGCTCAATATGGCCTATTTGATGATGGTTTTGATCCCGTTGTCGTGGCATGTGTCTGGCTGTCTTCATTTCCTGCTGAATGTTGTTGCTTTGTCCGTGGGAATTCTTTCCTTGCGGTAAGCAAGTGGAGGGAAGTTTGGGGGGTATCCCTAGGATCTCTGCTGAAGAATCGCCTCCTCTTCCTCGGCTCCAACTTCATATTCGAAATGGGAGGTTTGGAGGTGATAACATTATTGTCTTGCAGGCTTCGATCTGCGGCCCGAGATGTGATCTTTGATTCCGGGCGTTTTACTAGGAGGCTCAGTATCATCGCTCTCCTGGAAGTGGTGGGTTGCTTGTTTGGGAGTCATCTTTTGGATGTTATCGTGGATGTTAGTGCAAAGTGTATCTATTTTTTTTTTAAAATACAAATATGTGATAGATCTTGTATTACTCTTTTGAGATGTAATCAAGTCTGTATTTGGATGGATCTAATCGGAAAACTTGTAATAAAAATAGTAAATTTTGAAATGGAAGAGTTGTTTGGATCTTACCTGGCTTGTTTTGTTATGACTTTTGTTTGGAATTCCATGTCTACTTGGAAAGACTCCGAGATGTTTGGAACTGGTTGCTTTTGTGGAATGTTGACCAACTCTTTGGGAGTCTTGTCCTGGAAGTGCTCTGGAATGGAAGGGAAAGAGGATGGAGCAGTTCTTGAGTGGGAGAAATCTCATATGCGATACCTGCAAGTAATTCCTCCGAGCAGGAGAGAATTCCGACTGCGGAGTTGGGTTCGCATTTGCTTCCGAGTGGGGGATATCCCATCTGTGTAGCTGTATTGTCGGGTTCCGAGAGGGAAAAATCCCTGCAGCGGAGCTCAAATCCCGAGTGGGGTAAATTCCACTGTGGAATAACTGGAATGTTTGTAGGATGCCATGTCGCCGCCTCCTACTGGGGTCTTTCCCATCTCGGGGCACATAGACCGGGAATTGAATGCAGCAGTTAAGATTTTATGCACTTTTGAAAATTTTTAAGTATGCATCAAACACTTACAAAATGAACAGTTTTTCAATATTAGCTACTAATTTCTAATGACAATGTAATAACTTGAGCCTGTTGTTGTTTTAATGCATTCAGATACATGATATTTTCAGGACTTAGTGGTTGTATATATGGGCGTGCCAAAATATTTTGGGCTGAGAATGACAGAGCACCCACAATATATTACAGTCAGGTGAGTCTACATTCCCAACTGGAATGAAATTTGACACATGAATCCTCACACGTGTCTCCACTGCGCACACATACACAGAGACACACATACAATCCACATGAGCAAGCACACAGATAAACATACACTCGCAAATGCGGGTGTGCTCTCTCGCGCTCATAAAGTTTTGGTCTCATAAATGGGGCACTGATGCGGACATCAAGATGAAGACACGCCATGTGTACCAACGAAGATGAAGACACGCCACTTCTATTTGACTCGAGTTGTTTTGGGTATTATTATGTATTTTTTTCTTTTATAGTATTTTTAGTTTTTTTAGTTTTCTTTTTATTTTAGTGTCACATTGGATGTAATTTGAAATCAAATTTAATAATGCCCCATGAACTAATATTTTAAATAAATGAATCAATCAATGTATTTTTGCCCAAAACTCTCAAACTTGAGTGCAACATGAATTCTTTTATCAAATCTCTTTAGGATAGTGAAATCTTATAGAACCATAGCTATCCTATCTTATCCTCCTCTTCCAAAATCCTAATCCCTCTTTAAAACCCTAACTCTAATCTCTCTCTACTGAAAATCTCCCAAAAAATAGAGAAGTTATTGTTCACAAAATTCTCCAAAATCCCCCACGAAACTCTATCAAAATTTTAAAATCGCACTATTCATCTTCAACATCCCCTCTCTTCCCTCCAAACGCTACCCGACAGCCAACCCACCATTGCCAACCATCTCGTCCTCCTCGCCAGCACCCAAGTCCACCGCCGTCCTCATCCTCCTGCTTACGCCACCATCGCCTGTCGCCTATACCTTCCTCTCCTTCATCCCTGCTTCTACCGTGATTGTTCTCCTTCCCCTCTTGCCACCGCCGCTGCCTTCTCTTCCACCAATGCCTATACCCTCGTCACCGGCCTCTCCACCCACTGACATGCCAACGACACTCATCGCCTCTGTCGCCATCAATCCCCACCTCTACATTCTTCGACAATTGCTACAATGATCAAGCTGGGTTCATAATGACCCCAATCTGACCCACTAGTGGGAGTTCTAACCTGGATTCAATAAGGGCTTACAGCTGCAGAGTCCGACCCGGTTCATTACAGATCTGACTGACAGTGCAGACCCGCTGCGGAACAGACCGTTAACAGATCGACTTTTGTTTTTAGGTACCTCAGTCGTTTGAAGTCTAATTAGTGTGATTTTCATGACATTAGAATTATGGAGACCAAAGCTACACATCTACACGGGCATCACAAGGACACTGAGGTCGAACACGATCCTCTGTAGGTATAATTCTAATCCAGTTCTTTTATTTACAATGATATTACATCTATGGGACATTATCAATATTGATTCTTGTCTATTATAAATTCTAAGATTGTGTGATTCTGCTTCCCTGTAGTTACATTAGTTTCATTACTGTTCATAAAATCTTTTACCTGCATAACATAAGTCGCTTCGATTAGTTATTTTTGCTTTGCAATAGATCAGTTTATGCATGCTAATTGATAATCCATCAACTAATATTGCTAATTTTAAGCTTTTCTACCACGATCATTTCTTGTTGGTGAAGCATATTTAAGTTATTTTATTATTGCTTTCCACACACATTACACGTTTCACATCATACACATAATGATTTCTTGCCAAATCAGAACTGAGAGTATGAGGTCTTTTAGTTCTTGAATTGTTATTTTCTCTTATTAAAAAGGCTTTCCTGGTTTATTACTGAGGATCACATTTTGAGATGCTTTGCCAGAAATGAACATGGAAAGGAGATGCTTAGTCTTGTGCAGAATCTATTGGAGATCACTATAACAACCAGTAGTGTATGGAAGAATTCATAATTTCCAAGATAAAGAGAACTACACCTCATGTCACAGTCAAGTTGAAATTTGAATTTTGAAAAGTCCACTTTGTTTCAGGGTATAAGACAAACCATTTGTCATGGAGACAGTTAAAGCTGATGACCAAGCCAAGTTGAGTATGGCATCTTTTGTGATTCATATGATTACCCTTTTTTACTTTTACTCATACTAGTGGCTGCTTAATATTTCCATTGTTGCCAAAGTATTTGGCGGAACACCTAGATAGATGGTTCTACTGTTCATAGTGGTTTATATATCTGGAAATCTTATATCCCATTCTTTTGAGGAAAGGGCGCCAACATTCATTGGTAATCTAATTGCATCTGTCCTAAACTTGTTGAGTATCTGTTCATATTGCAACAACCCACTTATAGATTCAACTAATTGACATTTTTATTACTAAATACTTAAATTAATCTGATGCAGATTGGTCCTAAAGGTTTGGAGTTTGCACGCTATTCTCTGGATTACCATGCTATAAGGAATTTCTTGTATGTAAACTGACAGTTGGGAAAACAAAGGTATTGAAAAAAGTTCATTATGTTGCAAGCTTGAGAAATATGAATTTCTAGAAATCCTCTGATCTACCCATTTTATTCACAGGGCTGACAGACACCTGCCCCTGTATGCAAAGAACATTGTGGAAACTTACAATGGGAATGTGCGTCTGAAATGCTCGTGGAAAATTGACCTCGAACTTGAGGTGATCTTAGTCTTTTCTCTAGACTTCTCGCCTTCACGTTGCTTCTGTTAGGAGTGAAACCTTCTTTCTCCTTCAAATGTGTTAGATTGTATCTGTACCATGATCCTTGTGGCATTGGTTGATAGATTTCAAATGAGGGAAATTGCTGAGCATCTCTTTCTTAACTGTCTGTCTGCTGTAGATTACATTTTTATGCCCCCAAATTTCAGCACTTATTATTGTTTAAAGAATCCGTGCAAAAATTTCCAAGTTTTGGTATGAGAATATAATGAGCTAAATTTCGCCTGTATATTAGATGTACAAAATAACAAAAGAGCAAGATTTCGAGGATTGTAATCCTGTTGTCGTTTAGATACTGTCCAAATCTTTTACTGATTAGAAATGGAGATATCTTCATTAGCTGCTGAATGATTTAGTGCCAAATTCAATGTGATTATCCAAAACCCTTCCAGAGGATTACGGCTCCTTTTTTGGTTTAGGTCTAGAAACACCATCTTAACTAGAGACAGTGTTATTGCCTGAAAGGTGAAATGTTGTTCATCTACTGTTATATTTCTGGAATTTTAGGACACTTGTAAGTTTAAGTTTCAGGGACTAGTTCTTAACCTATATGAAAGCCAAGAGAATCGTTGAGGATCTTAGTCTCTTAGATGCGCAAGGGATACAAGAGGTAGCTGTCTCTAGAATACTGCTATATAGTAAAATAGTGGTCCTGACTGCCACAGCCCGCAGGTATACTAATAGTTGGATATATATATATATATATATATATATATATATATATATATATATATAGAGAAAAATGTATATCAGCCGCGGGCTGAGAGTATTCTCTCAGCCTGCGGTGACGTGGCTCAATTTGTCACCTCACTGACTTGCGGCCCGCTTTTAGGTAGAAGTTAAATTACCAAATACCCCTTATGATTGAAAAACACCTAGAGGGGGGGGGAGTGAATAGGTGTAAGTGCTAATCTAGAACTAAATGCAAAACTAAGTGCACTAAATAAACGGAAGCTAATGCAAATTATGCACAAACTAATACAATACAACAAGTGTAGCCGAATTCCCCTTGCGAGGCTCTGGACTAACTCCCCTTGATTCCCCTTGAAATGGATTGAGGTGCTATGTGAAGCTCTTGTTGGATGAGTATAAGTTAGGCACACACACACACAAGCAATCCAAGCAATATGAAATACACACAATCAAGCCAAGCATATAAGAATGAATTGCAATATAAAAGATGCAAGGCAACACAAGCAATGTATAAGATATGTATGCAATGAAAGAATGATGCTTGAATGAAATGATGCTTGCACAAAGTAAAGAGAGTAGATGATAGGAATAAAAGACCAAATCAAAATCCCAAAATCTATTTTTCTTTGATTTTCCAAAAACCCAAAACAAATAAGAATCAATCTTTTTAGCACAAAAACTCTTTTAAAAACTTGTTTTTAAACTCTGAAAACAGGGTATTTTTCTCTTGTAAAAACCTTGGCCAAAATCCCAAAGAAATGGGGTTTATATAGGCCAAAATAGAAACTAGCCGTTAGAGCTGAGCTGGCAGCTCTGACAGGCAACGGTCGACCGGCCGGTCGACCGTCCAACGGTCATATTTTGACCCGTTGGAGCTACGGTCGACCGCCCGGTCGACCCAGAAATCCAGAGAGCAGAACTCTCTGCAGCGGTCGACCGTTACGGTCGACCGGACCACTGTGCTGCCAGACGTGCACGTCTGTGCACGTCGGTCGACCCGTGCGGTCGACCGTTCCTTGGTGCGGTCGACCGTCCCGGTCGACCGACTAGCCTGTCAGCACAAAAAATAAGTTCAGAAAATTTGGGAAAAATATTTTATAAAAATCTTTATCTTTTCTGAAAATCCCATAAAACTTATTTTATCATTTTATATTGAAACATAAACATGTGATAAAAATTTTCAAGACATATATCAATCATATCAATTCATTTTGTGTCTTGCCAATTTTTCAAAAACCAAAACTTGTATTTTTATCAAACTTGATTTTTTTCAATAGGAAATCTGATTTTCCTAAAACTTTATAGAAATACAAAAACATGATATTTGAACATTATTAAGCATGATGCATATGGACATAGGTCCAATATACATTCACAAAATATATCACAGTTTTTGTTCTTTAATTTCAAAAATTGTTTTATACCAAAACATAAAACTACATGAATAGGTATGTCAAACTAAGTTTGTATAAGTCATATAAGCATGTATGTATATAGAGCACATCTAATATACATATAAAACATGTAAACTTGTTTTGATCAAACTATTCATGAAAACCAAAATCCAAATCATGAAATGTGTGTGTATGTGTACTTGAGCATATCAACTATACTAAACTTTACAAATGGATCTAAACACACTAAACTAACTATGGATACCTAAGTCTTCGAGTCATCAAGAAGACTTGCTCCAAAACTCCATCCATGGGCTAGGCAATGTGTGATCTTGAAGCTTTGGCCCTGGAATCACCATGATAAGCTTCCAAACACCTTGTTGAAGCTAATCACCAACTAATATCTTGGTTAATGATCTGAAACTTAAACAATACAAGATTATTAGTAAACATAACTACATGAGTTAATCATCATCAAAACTAGGGTGGAAGGCCTTTGGGCCAACAATCTCCCCCTTTTTTATGACGACAAAACTCATGGAGTTATATATGCATGAATTAAAGTAAAGCTTCAAGGAAGCTCCCCCTTAACTCATGCATAACCAAATAAACATAATAATATGCAATGAAGGCTCTTAAAAACATGAATGCACAAATATGCATAAACAATAAAGGTTCTAGATACCAATGAAATATTTAAAGCAAAGCATGCTCTAGATACCAATTAATAAATAAACATTTTTCTAGATGCTCTAGATACCCAATAAACATACATTAAACTATATTAAACTTAATATAAGCAAAAACATAACTATGCATATATATAAAACTCACAAATAATTCTCCCCCTTTTTGTCAATCATCAACAAAGGGTAAACATTCAAAAATTATAAATAAAATGAGGGGTAAAAATTTTTCTCCCCCTTTTTGAGTCAATCAAAACAATGCAAACAATGGTCTCCCCCTTTTTGTCTAAAACAAAAACAAAGTCAATAAGGGGTGACTACAAATATGATATCAATTAAAAATATGTCAATGAAGCATTTGATACCAAATGAAGATAAACAAAGATTAATAAATGTTATATGCTATATACATTCATAAAGAGGAAGACGCTAAGTTAGCTTCCCTACACATATGAGTTACATGAAGAAAGGAAGACACGCCCTAATTCACATAACACAAAATATGTAATGCATAAAAGGAGATGTGAAGCTCCCCCTACACACGTGTACCACATACGGAAGAGTTGTCAAGCTCTTCAATACAAGATACACTCAACATGAATTTATACACATATAGGCAATGTAAAATAAATATGTTTTCTTAAACAAAAATTTGAGATACCAATTAAAACATTTAACATAAACATCTTGATATCATTAAAAGAAATGTGTTCTTTTAAACATATGATACCAATTTGAAACTATATTTTAACATAAAGCAAGGGAGTGAAAATCAAATACCAATTGAAAGACAACATCAAATTTTCTCCCCCTTTATGAAATACCAACTAAACATATGCATAAGCTTGTTAAGATACCAATTGAAAACAAATCAAACAATAGAAATTTTTCAAGCTTAGCATAAACAAGTATATATACGTATGAAAATTAGATACCAATTGACATTGATATTCTTGAAAGAGTAAGCATACATATACAAAACATATATGAGTATACAAAAAGATCAAAAATTGATACCAATTGAAAGTGTTCAATGATACCAATTGAAAGAATAGGGTCAAGTGTATATCTCATATTATAACGAAGAATATGAACTAGTTAAAATGAAAAGTTTTGTTAACTAGTACGAAATCCTTCAAGCAAGGAATAAATACAAATCATTTTCATAAAAATGAAATCCACATGATAATCGACACTCTAATCCAATTAAGCATAAAAATGTCTCATGAAAACAAAACATGAGCAAATAATAAATGTGAGTGTACAAGTCAAGTATGGAGATCACAATCATGAAAATTTGTTCAATTAAGTTCAATTATTCTTTTAAACAAGAAAACTAAAAATTAATATTATTTAATCTTCAAGGCATATGTATGTCTAATACAAACCAAAGTATACATACATATCCAAGATACAAACGAGTCCACAAGGATATATGCATGAAGGCACGTGGCTCAAAAAGGATATTCATGTATATCTAATGGTTTGGACAAGGTAAACATATACATGAAGTTTAAATACCAATTCAAGGAAAACATGAAAAGCATGAAAAGTATGAAAATTTAGCTTTTCATTAAAAACATTTGATACAATTCTTTTCAAGGTATATGTATGATTTGTCAACACAAGAAGTATACATACATATCCCTTAAACACACTTTGAGTCCATAATAGATATTTGCATGAAAGGCAAATGACTCAAGGGGTATACATGTATATCTTCAAGTTTGGCAAAATACACATATACATGAAATGAAAACTCTAATCATTAAAAACAAATACCAAAATGGAATACAAGTTTAAAATGTATGAATCATCAAAACTAGACTATACTAGCACATCTAATGGGAACAAACAAGCATTCAATCCCAAACATACATAGATTTATTTGTAACCCATCATATGTACAAATATAAATCCTAGTCTTAATGAAAACTAACATCTAAACATATATTAAAACATGAAGTATCAAAACAAACACGAATATTATTTTGCTACATAAAACAAGCAAAGATTCATCAAAAATTCTTTTATCAAACTTCTAGTATATGTATGATTCATCCAAAATTAACAATATACATACATATCCCAACCGTAAACGAGTCTATTAAAAGTATTTGCATGAAGGCAAAAGACTCATGGGTATACATGTATATTTATTAGGTTTGAATTCAAAATACATATACATGAAGCAAAAAAAACATGAAAATAGGCATAGCAAGTATAAATGAAGGAATCATCAAAACTAGCTTATACTGTGCATATAGTGGGTAAAATGAGCATGAAGTGCAAACATATAAAAGTCAATTTGTTCTCACTATGTGTACATGCATACATGCAAGTTTTGATAAAATCTACATCTAAACTAGTTTATACCACATAGAGCATAAAACAACAAAAAATCATCATGAGAAAACTAAAAACATGATTACTATGTAAATTCACATGTATTAGATTCATGATGTACATTATAGCTTAAACAAAAGTGAGAACACTAAGTATGGGTTCATATAAGTATGTGTGTCTCAAATACTATACATGTATGTCAAGGATCTAATAAACATGGAATGAACATACTAATCCATAGACATCAAAAACATGTTATAAAGCATCAAAACATGCTATAAACAATAATATGAAAGCATGTAAACAATAAATGGGAGTTAGGAATTGTTACCAAAACTTAGAAGACAACTCTCCTGTCTCCAAAAACATGGTGGTCATCTCCACCAAAACTTCCCTTGAAAGTGATGCATCCAATTGATTTCTTTAAGTCCGGAACGCATTCACTCCAAGGTGCTATCACTCTCACGTCATGTGAGAGCCCACACCTACATTAAACAAAGGAGGGGTGGTCTTTGGTACCAACATCTTATTGGGTCCATGGGGGTTAGTCCCTTCCCTAACCCAAACAAATTTCTTTGCTAAATTTGAAAAATTTAATCTATCATAACAAAATTTAGCAAGATGGCCTTTTCGGCCACAATGTGTACATGTGAACATGAGCATACATGTGTTGATGGTGTCCGTGTGGAGCATGTGTATGCCGTGGAGGGTGTGCATGCATAAATGATGGAACTTGTTTCTTTCGAACCAAGATTTCCAACCGTGTATGGTTCTTAGCACATTGGCTCATAGTGGAGCCCAAACAATCCATTTCTCCTTCAACATATTTATATCATTTTTAATCATAGAAGAAGTGGTACATGCATTAGGTAGACTAGATGAAGCTACACTAGCATGGCAAACATGTGCATCAATTTTATTTGTAAAATAACATTTTTTTAAACATATTTCTAAATCTTAGAAATTGAAGCAATCTTAATTTTCAAAGAATCATTTTCTTTTAAAACAAAATAACTTTTGAAGACAAATTTTCATTTTTTCTTCAAAATAACATGGCAATCATTTTTAGACTTCAAAAAGTTATTTCTTTAAGTGCAAGACAGGTTGAGATTTAATGAATCCCTCTCATTAGCAATCTCCTCTTTCTCTTGCAAAACATTGTTAAGTCTAGCATGCAAACTCTTATTTCTTTTTCAAGGCCTAGACTTTCCTTTTCAAAATTTTATATTTTCTATCAATTTTCACAAACTATGGATAGTTCTTCATTCAAAGCATGGGAATCAACATAATCATTTGAGGAACTAGCACAATCATTACTATCTAGTTGAGTTTCCGAGTGTACCTCAAGGAGCGTCCCTTGGACCATAGCATTGTTGTGAATCGGATTCTCCACTAGACTCCTCCGGTTGATTGGCACTTGAAGCTTGGAGACGGTGGTTGTTGTCAACTTGTTCCACACTACAAAAGCGGAATCAAGGTTAGAAACACACATAAGATAATCTTTAGGTAATGTGCTTCTAATGGCCTCTAGGGCTTGTGCATTGGCCCCTATATGATTGCGTCATTAAGGAAGGATTCCTTAGTAATGGCAAGGTAAATTTATGACCTAGGGTTTGTAAGTAAACAGTCATCCTAATCTTCCAAAAGAATGTTGGAAGGGTCAAACATAGGTGGGTCATGAAAGCCATGGTAAACTATATGTGTGCAAACAAGCAAATGCAAACAATAGATTAGCAAGCAAATGGATCTCACTCGTAGGATGTTAAGCCTAAGTATCAGGAGCACTAGCTCTGATACCCATTGAAAAACACCTAGAGGGGGGGGTGAATAGGTGTAAGTGCTAATCTAGAACTAAATGCCAAAACTAAGTGCGCTAAATAACGGAAGCTAATGAAAATTATGCACAAACTAATACAATACAACAAGTGTAGCCGAATTCCCTTGCGAGGCTCTGGACTAACTCCCCTTGATTCCCCTTGAAATGGGGTTGAGGGGCTATGTGAAGCTCTTGTTGGATGAGTATAAGTTAGGCACACACACAAGCAATCCAAGCCAATAGAAATACACACAATCAAGCCAAGCATATAAGAATGAATTGCAATATAAAGATGCAAGGCAAACAAGTAATGTATAAGATATGTATGCAATGAAAGAATGATGCTTGAATGAAATGATGCTTGCACAAAGTAAAGAGAGTAGAGTTGAGAGAAATTGGATCAACGCTAACACAAAGATTTGTTTCGAGATTCGAGTACCCAACTCTACATCCCCGCCTACACCACCGTGTAGGATTCCAATCCACTATAGGAGTACCGAACTCCTCTCTCACTTTACAAAGCCACCGAGGCTATACAACCACAATCCACCTCTACCGAAGAGGGATAAGGCCCGTAGCCAAAACAAACACAATCACCTCTACCGAAGAGGCTCACAACCAACACAATCACCTTACCTAAGAGGGATCCAAACCAATACCACTCCGATCACCTCTACCGAAGAGGGATTCACAAAAGCAAGGAGGGTTTACAATAAGTGGTTACAAAGACCACAAACACAATCTTTCTTTCTTTTCTCTTTTTCTTTTTCCACAAAAACAAGATCCTAATAGATTAGGATAGGTGATAGCTCAAGTGTGGAAACAAGGTGTTTTTGGAAACCAGCAACAAAGAAATCTACTTGGGAAATCACTTGTAAATGATAGAAAATGAAAACAAAACAATCTCCCAAAACCCTAGCTTTCTTTGATTTTCCAAAAAAACCAAAAACAAATAAGATGAAATCTTTTTGACTTAAAAACTCTTTTAAAACTCTTTTAAAACTTCAGAAAACTGGAATTTTTTCTCTTCAAAAACTTGGCCAAAATCCCAAAGAGATGGGGTTTATATAGGCCAAAACAGAAACTAGCCGTTAGAGCTGAGCTGGCAGCTCTGACAGGCAACGGTCGACCGGCCGGTCGACCGTCCAACGGTCATATTTTGACCCGTTGGAGCCACCGGTCGACCGCCCGGTCGACCCAGAAATCCAGAGAGCAGAACTCTCTGCAGCGGTCGACCGTACGGTCGACCGGACCACTGTGCTGCAGACGTGCACAAGTCTGTGCACGTCGGTCGACCGGTGCGGTCGACCGTCCCTTGGTGCGGTCGACCGTCCCCGTCGACCGACCAGCCTGTCAGCACAAAAATAAGATCAGAAAATTTGGGAAAAATGTTTTATAAAAATCTTTTATCTTTTTCCAAAAATTCTATAAAACTTGTTTTTAACATTTTATATTGAAACATAAACATGTGATAAAATTTTCAAGACATATATCAATCATATCAATTCATTTTTGTGTCTTGCCAATTTTATCAAAAACCAAAACTTGTATTTTATCAAACTTGATTTTTTTTCAATAGGAAATCTGATTTTCCTAAAACTTTATAGAAATACCAAAACATGATATTTGAACATTATTAAGCATGATGCATATGGACATAGGTCCAATATACATTCACAAAATATATCACAGTTTTTGTTCTTTAATTTCAAAAATATGTTTTATACCAAAACATAAAACTACATGAATAGGTATGTCAAACTAAGTTTGTATAAGTCATATAAGCATGTATGTATATAGAGCACATCTAATATACATATAAAACATGTAAACTTGTTTTGATCAAACTATTCTTGAAAACCAAAATCCAAATCATGAAATGTGTGTGTATGTGTACTTGAGCATATCAACTATACTAAACTTTACAAATGGATCTAAACACACTAACTAACTATGGATACCTAAGTCTTCGAGTCATCAAGAAGACTTGCTCCAAAACTCCATCCATGGGCTAGGCAATGTGTGATCTTGAAGCTTTGGCCCTGGAATCACCATGATAAGCTTCCAAACACCTTGTTGAAGCTAATCACCAACTAATATCTTGGTTAATGATCTGAAACTTAAACAATACAAGATTATTAGTAAACATAACTACATGAGTTAATCATCATCAAAACTAGGGTGGAAGGCCTTGGGCCAACAAAAACAAATCTCCCAAATTTCTATTTTCTTTGATTTTTTCAAAACCCTAAAACAATATAAAGATAGATCCTTTTTAAGCTCTAAACACTTTTGAAAACTTGATTTAAACACCAAGAAAAGAGAGAAATTTAGCTCTTAAGTCTTAACCAAAACCTCAAAGCAATGGGGTATTTTAGCCCCAAAACAAAACTAGCCGTTAGGTTGAATTCTCAGCCTGAGACGGCTGGCGGTCGACCGCCCGGTCGACCGCAACCGGTCATAAATATGACTGTTGGAGGAACCCGGTCGACCGTCCGGTCGACCGCCCAAAAAAAGAGAGCAAAGCTCTTTGGCCGGTCGACCGACCGGTCGACCGAGCCCTGTGCCTGGCCAACGTGCACAGGTCTGCGCACGTCGGTCGACGGTCGACCGGCTCTGGAATCCGGTCAACTGGACCGGTCGACCGCCAGAGCCTGGCAGGCAATAATTTGGGTGAGAGAAACTTGTTTAAATATATTCTAATAAATCCCATAAATCTTCTAAAAATCCATAAAAATAGTTTTATCATTTTTCATTGATATATAAACATGTGATAAAAATTCATCACAAATATCAAACATTTTGAATCATTTTTGTGTCTTACAAATTTTATCAAAAACCAAAAACTGTATTTTAGCAAACTTGGATTTTTCAATCGGAAATCTGATTTTTCCTAAAACTCATGAATAGACATATCAAAATAATTTTGTCTAAGATATGAAGCATGTATGTATATAGAACTCATCTAATATACATAAAAACATTTAAACTTGTTTTGATCTAAACTATTCATGAAAATCAATATCCATAAAACGTAAAATGTGTGTGTTGTGAACTTGAGCATATCAACTATCTAATCTTTACACATGGATCTAAAACACACTAAACTAGGATACCTAAGTCTTCTTGATGAACTCCGTCTTCAAGCCGACTTGGTCCAAAACTCCAAAACTCCGAGCTTGACTCCAACGAGTGCTATATATGATCTTGATGCTCGGGCTCTGGAAACAACATGTGAAAGCTTCCGGATCACGGAGTTTTGAAGCAATCACCAACTAATATCTTGGTTAATGATCTGAAACTAAACATCACAAGATAATTAGTAAACATAACTATATGAGTTAATCATCATCAAAACTAGAGTGGAAGGCTTTTGGGGCCAACAATCTCCCCTTTTTGATGATGACAAAACTCATGGAGTTATATATGCATGGATTAAAGTTAAGCTTCAAAGAAGCTCCCCCTTAACTAATGCAACACAATAAACAAAAATTATGCAATGAAATACTAAACATGAATATGCATCAATCATGCATAAAACAAATAAATCTTCAAGATATGCTCTTGATATCAATTAATAAAACAAATAAATGCTATCAAATACTTCTCCCCCAAACAAAACATGCATACAAAAACATGAACATGCATATATATACCAAATACTTCTCCCCCTTTTGTCAATCATCAACAAATGGTCAAAGTAAAAACAAATCAATAAATTCTTCGCCCCCTTTTTGTTCGAACCAAAGAATCAACAAAGGGGTTAAAACAACAAATGCAATGTTCTCCCCCTTTTTATCTAAAAACAAAAATGATGTAAATAAGGGGTGACAATCAATTAAGATACCAAAAAAAATGTCAAAGTAGTGCATCTTGATACCAATTGAAAGGAAACATAAAAATATTAATACCAATTTTAAGAAGCAAAAGCATCTTGTTACCAATTAAAAACATTAAAATAAACATCTTGATATCAATAAAGAGTATTATTCTTTTTAAGCATATGATATCAAATGAAATTATAATATTCTACAATTTTTTAATTCATTTTCTATCATAAAGTAAGGGAGTGGAAAGCTAGGGTAAACAAAATACCAATTAAAAGATAAAATATGAGTTTTCTCCCCCTTTATGAAATACCAATTGAAATTATGCAAAAGCTTGTATTAGCATACCAATTGAAAAACTAATCAATGAAATATAATATTCATTAAAAATTTAAGTTTTAACATAAACATATATATATGTATGAAAATTATATACTAATCGAAATTGATACTATAGGAAATGAAGGCATACATACATACAAATATATGAGTATACAAAAATGTCAATATTGATACCAATTGAAAGAATCCAATGATACCGATTGAAACACAAATAATATCAAGTGTATATCTCATATCTTACGAAGAATCCCGCAACTAGTTAAATGAAAAACTTTTAAACTAGTACGAAATCCTTCAAGCAAGAAATAAAACAAAAATATTTTTCATGAAATACATGTAAATCACATGGCACTAAACACTCGAAATCAATGAAGTACATATTATACTTATGAAAACACAATCATGAGAAACATTTAAAAAAGGTGAGTGTACAAGTGTTAGGTGAAACACGTAATCACGAAAATTGGCAATAAAGCTCGATATCCTTAAAACATGAAAAACATGAAAATCCAAATTTTCATTAAAAACAATTTATACTTCAAGGCATATGTATGTTGTGACAACATAAGAAGTATACATACATATCCCTAAACACAATTGAGTCCATAATAAAGATTTGTATGAAAAGCAAATGACTCAAGGGGTATACATGTATATCTTAAGGTTTGGCAAAATAGACATATACATGAAGTGAACATAAACACATAAAAAATGGATAAAATATGAATACAAGTCAAATGCATGAATCATCAAAACTAGACTATACTAGCACATCTAATGGGTACAAATAAGCATTCAAGTACAAACATGTAAAGATCTATTTGTGGCTCATTCTATGTACAAGTATAAATCCTAGTCTTAATGAAGACTAACATTTAAACATATATTCAAAACTTAAAGCATAAAACAAGAAATAAATCAACATGATAAGCAAAAAAATGATCATTATGTAAATCCACATGCTATTAGAGTTATGATATACATGATAGCTAAACATATGCGAGAACACAAAAATAATGATCCATATAAACATGGGTGTCTCCAAGGTTACACATGCATGCCAATGATCTAATAATCATGGCATTTTCATAATAATCTATAAACATCAAAACAAGCTATAGACAATGAACATGTAAAGCATGCAAATAATAAACGGGAGTTAGAGATCGATACCAAAACCGATGAAGGCACCTCTCTAGTTCTCCAAACCAAGGTGGTCTTCCCACCAAATATCCCTTGAAAGTGATGCATCCATATAATAGTCTTGAGGCTCGGAACGCATCCACCTCAAGGCACCATAAGTCTCACGTCATGCGAGAGCCCACACCTACATCAAATACAATAGGGGTGGTCTTTGGTGCCCATACTCTTTTGGGTCCATAGGGGTTAGTACCTTTTCTAACCCAAATAAACTTATTTGCTAAATTAGAATCATTTATACGATCATAACAAATTTAGCAAGGTGGCCCTTTCGTCCACAATGTATACAAGTGTACACATGAGCATACATCGTGTTGTGTTCATGAAAGTGCGAAGCATGTGTATGCCGTGGATGGTGTGCATGAAAAGATGGAACTTGTTTCTTTCGAAACAAAGATTCCAAACGTGTATGGTTCAAAACACATTGGCTCATAGTGGAGCCCAAACAATCAATATTCTTCTTTAGCAAAGATATATCATTTTCAATTAAAGAAGAAGTGTGGCATGCTATAGATGAACTATGTGAAGCTATCCTAGCATGGCAAACATGTGAATCAATTTCAATTTTCAAAGATTCATTTTTCTTTAAACAAATTTCTAAATCCTTAGAAATAGAAGCAATTTTCATTGTTAAAGAATTATTTTCTTTTAAAACAAAATCAACTTTTGAAGACAAGTTTTCATTACAATCATTTTTATTTTTCAAAAATTCATTTTCTTTTAGTGCAAGATCAAGTTGAGATTTCAATGAATCCCTCTCATTTGAAACTTCTCTTTCTCTTGCAAAACCATGTCAAGTTTAGAAAGCAAATTTTTATTTTCATTGTTAAGTCTTAGACTTTTCTTTTCAACAAATTATATTTTTCTATTAATTTTCACAAACAATGGATAGTTCTTCATTTAAAGTGTTAGGGTCAACATGCTCATCACAAGAAGAACTAGTATCATGACAATTTAATTGAGATTCTGAAGATACCTCAAGGGAGTCATTCCTTTGGACCATTAAGCATTGTGACTCGGATTCTCCACTAGATTCCTCCTCTTGTTGGATTGGCAATAGAAGCTTGGAGGTGGAGGTGGTCAACTTGTTCCACACTACAAAAGCGGAATCAAGGTTAGAAACAAGCATAATATATTCTTTATTAGCGTACTTCTAATAGCCTCAAGGGCTTGTGTATTGGCCCCTATATGATTGCTATTACCAAGATAGCATTTCTTGGTAGCGGCAAGGAAAACATGCAAGCCTAGGGTTTTCAAATATATGGACATCTTAGTCTTCCAAACAACAATGTTGGAAGAATCAAACATAGGTGGGGTCATGAAGTCCATAAGTGTGTGCAAACAAACATATGTGCAAATGCAAATGATAGATTAGCTAACCAAGATCTCACTCCTAGGTTGTTAAACTAAGTATCAGGAGCGTAGGCACTAATACCAATTGAAATCACCTAGAGGGGGAGTGAATAGGTGATAATGCTAATCTAAAACTAAATGCGAAAATTAAAACTAATTTGTAACTACACTTAGTACAACCAACGAGTGTAGCCGAATTCCCCGTGAAGGGCTCTAGACTAACTCCTCTTGATTCCTTTGAATAAGAGTTGAGGCGCTATATGAAGCTCTCGTGGTTAAGTACAAGTGAGGCACACACAAACAAACAAGCATATAATATGTATGAGCAATATGAATAGATGCAAGGCACAAATGTAAAGAGAGAGAGTCAATGGATCAAACGCAAACACAAAGATATATTCCGAGGTTCGAGCCCTAGCTCTACGTCCCCGCCTTCACCAAGAAGGATTTCTAATCCACTAGGAGTACCGAACTCCTCTCTCAACCAATACAATGCCACCGAGGCAATACAAACACAATCCACCTCATAAAGAGGGATAGGCCCTTAGCCAAACAACCACAAATCACCTCTACCAAAGAGTGATACAAACCAACACTAACTCCACCTCACCAAGAGGGAGTAAACCAACAATCTCAACCTCTACCAAAGAGGGAGCAAATCACCACTCCAATCAACCTCTACCAAAGAGGGATACAACAAAACAAGGAGGGTACAACAAGTGGTGTATCTCAACCACAAACCAAATCCTTTCCCACAAACAAAGATCCTAAATAGATAGGATAGGAGATATATCTCAAGTGTGAAAAAAACAAGAGTTTGGAAAACAAAAACTCAAAGAAAAATACTTGGGAATACTCTTGGTAAAAGATAGAAATGAAGAACAAAACAAATCTCCCAAATTTCTATTTTCTTTGATTTTTCCAAAACCCTAAAACAATATAAAGATAGATCCTTTTTAAGCTCTAAACACTTTTGAAAACTTGATTTAAACACCAAGAAAAGAGAGAAATTTTAGCTCTTAAAGTCTTAACCAAAAACTCAAAGCAATGGGGTATTTATAGCCCCAAAACAAAACTAGCCGTTAGGTTGAATTCTCAGCCTGAGACGGCTGGCGGTCGACTGCCAACGGTCATAAATATGACGGTTGGAGGAACCGGTCGACCGCCCAAAAACAGAGAGCAAAGCTCTCTGGCCGGTCGACCGACGGTCGACCGAGCCCTGTGCCTGGCCAACGTGCACAGGTCTGTGCACGTCGGTCGACCGACGACTCTGGAATCCGGTCGACCAGAACGGTCGACCGCCAGAGCCTGGCAGGCAATAATTTGGGTCAGAAAAACTTGTTTAAAAATATTCTAATAAATCCCATAAATCTTCTAAAAATCCATAAAAATAGTTTTATCATTTTCATTGATATATAAACATGTGATAAAAATTTCATCACAAATATCAAACATTTTGAATCATTTTTATGTCTTACAAATTTTATCAAAAACCAAAACTGTATTTCACCAAACTTGGATTTTTCAATAGGAAATCTGATTTTTCCTAAAACTCATGGATAGACATATCAAAATAAGTTTGTCTAAGATATGAAGCATGTATGTATATAGAACTCATCTAATATACATAAAAACCATTTAAACTTGTTTTGATCTAAACTATTCATGAAAACCAATATCCATAAAATGTAAAACGTGTGTGTTGTGAACTTGAGCATATCAACTATCTAATCTTTACACATGGATCTAAAACACACTAAACTAGGATACCTAAGTCTTCTTGATGAACTCCGTCTTCAAGCCGACTTGGTCCAGAACTTCAAAACTCCGAGCTTGACTCCAACGAGTGCTATATATGATCTTGATGCTCGGGCTCTGGAAACAACATGTGAAGGCTTCCGGATCACGGAGTTTTGAAGCAATTACCAACTAATATCTTGGTTAATGATCTGAAACTAAACATCACAAGATAATTAGTAAACATAACTACATGAGGTAATCATCATCAAAACTAGAGTGGAAGGCCTTTGGGCCAACACTTTACTCTCAAGCTCCATCTGCTTGCTTGTTTTCTCTCTTGAGCCTGTAATATCAAAAATAGACTCCTTTCTCAGTTGAAGCATGTAATTTTCATCAAAAGTAATATCCCTACTAATAACAAGCTTAGGTGACTTAGGATTAGGACACCACAACCTGTATCCCTTCACCCCAGTAGCATAACCAAGAAATATAGCTTTCTTTGCCCTAGTTTCAAGCTTACCATCATTTACACGAAAATAAGAAGGCAACGAAATACTCATAAATCGAGTAATTAGTAAGGGTGCCAGATCATACCTCTTAAAATCAATAGCTGTAAAGGAGACCGAGTTACCAAATAGCAAGCTGTATTTACTGCCTCGGCCCAAAAGCATTTTGGCAAACTAGCATTAGAGAGCATACACCGAGCTCTCTCCAACAATGTCATGTTCATCCTTTCTGCAACTCTATTCTATTGTGGTGTGTACCGAACTGTACGATGCCGCATAATCCTTCATTTTTGTAGAATTGATCAAACTCCATGGAACAGAACTCCATTCCATTGTTGGTCTCGAGGCGCTTCACCTTCTTTCCTGTTTGCTTTTCGATCATAACCTTCAACAGCTTGAAGGTAGCAAACACATCGCTCTTATGCTTGAGAGGATACACTCAGACTTTTTTGAAATAATCATTAATTAAAGTTAGAAGATAACTAGCACCATCTTTTGATGGAAACTGAGAGAGACCCCAAACATCTGAATGGATATAGTTTAGGTGTCTTTAGTCCTGTGAACACTTGTACCAAAAGAAACTCTATGCTGCTTGCAAAAAATACAATGTTCACAAAAGTCAAGTTTTCCTATTTTCTGACCACAAAGCAAACATTTCTTACTCAACACATGTAGTCCTCTCTCACTCATATGCCCTAACCGCATATGCCACAAACGAATGGTATATAAGTCTGGGTCTTCAAACATTGACATAGCGACAGCACCTGTCACCGTGCTACTTTGAAGGATATAAAATGTATTCACCTTCTTTTCTTTCATCACAACAAAAGAGCCTTTGCTAACTCTTAAAACTCTACCTTTAGCTGAAACCTTATAACCGTTGGAGTCAAGGATACCCAAAAAAATCAATTTTTTCTTCAAATCCGGCACATGCCAAACATTACTCAATGTTTTAACAATACCGTCATGCATCCTAATCTTGATTGACCCAATACCAATTGTCTTGAAGGGCATGTTATTTCTGATTAAGACATTACCACGATCAATTGGCTAGTAGGTCACAAACATGTCCCTATGGGACATATGTGATAAGAACAACCTGAATTAAGAACCCACTCATCTCATGAACAGGCGTCAAAGATAGTAACTGAAAGAACCTCATGTGATGTGGAGGGTTCTTCTGCAATACTAACAATTGAATATTTCTGATCTTGAGATTTCCTCCTGACATCTTCTTTTTCTTTTCTTTGAGCTTAAAATAATCTTTTTTATAGTGACCAAACTTATGACAACAGTGACACTCAACATTTTTTCTTAACCAAGATTTAGATTTAAATTTTTCTCGAGATTTTTCTTGACCCCCTTCTCTGTACGACCACGAATGAACAAGCCTTCAGTTTGATCCTCACTTCCTACAACTGACATTTTCTGTCTTAACTCCTTAGAATGTGAAGCTGATTTGATATCTTTTAAAGAAAGTGTATCTCTACCATAGAGCATACTATTAACAAAATTTTCAAAAGAAGGAGGTAATGAGCATAATAAGATGATAGCTTGATCTTCTCATCTATTCTAACATCAATATTTTTCAAATCCATAAGAATTTTATTGAGCTCATCTAAGCGGTCTTTAATTAGCATACCTTCCTTCATGCGAAGGGCGAGAGCTACTTCAAGTAAAGCTTGTTGGTCAGGGACTTTGTCATATACAAGCTCTCTAATTTGAGCCACAAATCGGCGGTATCTTCATCGGCAACCTCCCACAAAACTTCGTCGGTTAGACAAAATTGTATGGCACTATGTGCCTTCATCTCAAGTTCTTCTATTTCGTCTAGGGACATGGATTCTGGCAACTTGTCCTTACCGGATAAGACTTTCAACAAGCCTTATTGCACCAAGAGAGCATGCATTTTGACTCCCCACAAGCTAAAGCTATTCCTCCCGTCGAATTTCTCTACTTTGTACTTTGCCCAAGTCATCTCGAAACCCAGAAGAAAATACCACTAGCTCTGATGCTAGTTTATTGAAACAGTGGGCTTCTAATGCAAGAGATGACAAGTATAAAAAGAGATTAAATAGATTGCAATATAAGCTAATAGAAACAAAAAAGAACAGCACATCAGTATTTAACGTGGTTCCGTCAATGTGACCTACGTCCATGGGAGAAGACAGCAAGAGGAATTCACTTATCAAAGGGAAGAATATAAGAGTTTACAACTTAAGCTCACTCACCCAAGCCTAATGAAACCCAACTCACCAGGGCTTAACAAAAGGAAGATAAATGGTAAGAGAAAGGAAAGGATAATACAATATTTAGCAACTCTCTCGTTCTTACTTCCTTACTTCAAATCTCATGCAATGTGATGTCTATTTATAGGCAAAACTTCTGAACCCCCTCACCACTTCAACCTACACATACATCAAAATCATAGGGTGGCCGAATTGAATTCATTAGAGTGGCTAAGATCTCCATAGGGTGGCTATTGATGACTTTTAGGGTGACTAGAGATTTCATAGGGTGACTAATTGATTTTGGGAAAAAGTCTACGATGGCTTGGCTTGTTTCCATTCATTAATGATATCAACATACACAACAAATGACCTGCTTAGAAAAATCGTAAAAGAGCTTTTGGATATTAGACCACGGACTGCCATGATAAAAAGAACATCAGGAAACAAATTCAACAATTGGCGGCTGCTTACTAAATACCGATGTAAAAAAAAAGAAAAAGATATATATATATATATATATATATATATATATATATATGAGAAAAATGTATATCAGCCGACGGTTGAGAGGCCCTCTCAGCCTGCGGTGATGTGGCACATTATTAGCCACACTACAAAGGACGCCCCGCCTATTGAAACAGTTGAAATTACTAAATACCCCTGCGGTGATGTGTCACAATTATCTTAATAACTGCGGCCAAACTGCCACGAAACTAATTTAAATACTTCTTTATTAATTTTTTGTTATCTGATTTGAAATTTACTGATTTTTAATATAGTTGCAGTTTTACTTTTTTCGCATGTAATGTATAAATTATTAATTTTTTTTAAACTGCCACCATTTTTTTATCAAATCACGAAACTAATTTGAATGCTTATTTATTAATTTTTTGTTATCTGATTTGAAATTTACTGATTTTTAATATAGTCGCAGTTTATTTTTTTCGCATATAATGTATAATTATTTTTTGTTTTTTACATATAGCATGCGATCAAGGACTGCGACTATGGTCGCAGTACTCACGACAGCATTTTTTTTTTGGATAATTTTTTTTGCTAAGTTAAATGTAATAACGGTGACTAAGGACTGATACTATAGTCGCAGTTTACGTATGATTTTATATGTTTGCTCTTCACTGTATCTGTTGTCTCAGCCGCCTATAAACTACGAATTTTTTTTACTTATTGCATGTGAAGTAGGACTGCGACTATGGTCGCAGTGTTTAAGAACAGCAGTCGCAATTTTCTAATTTGTGATATACAGTGAAATATACTGATTTGAAAGGATTGCGATCATGTTCGCAGTATTATCTGTTTATATAGTTTAATTTTGGACTGCGACCATGGCAGCTGTTTATAACTTTATTGAATGCAAACGATCAAACTGTTTTATGACTGGACAGCGACCATGGTCGCAGTTTCATATGTAATTATTATATGAGTACTGCGACCATTATCGCAGATAAGATGCAGAAATAATAACTATACGGCATACTTTATATGTATTTTAAAAATATGAAAGATTTTTTTACAGATAGTTATAAATTTTATTTATAACATAATATGGTCAGAAAGAGACCTTACAAAAAAAGAGCATTAAAAGCTGTTAACAGAAGACAAAATAACGTGAATATCAGAAGATCAAGAAATCCTAATCCTCGTCGTCATCACCATCATAAGCAGATTCGTCGTCTTCATTCTCCTCGTCCTCATCATCTTCCTGTTTTTGAGTGTTTTTTGTTCATCGATAAACTCCTAGAATGGATCGTCTCTATCAAGCTCTTCCTCAGATTCGTGTCGAGAAAGCGAGCCTCCAGCATCAGAGGACATGCTTTCATCAAGCATGTCTCTGTCAAGTGGCTGAGGAATAATTTCCTCCTCACTAACCCACATAAAAACTTCATCATCCTCACGAAGAGGAGGATCAGTTAAAATATTATTTGATGTAGTGATATAGTCAAAAGGAGTGAAGTCCAGACTGGTATCAGATTCACTAGAATACCCTAAAGAAAGAGGACCGGTGGGGGAATGATTGAAGTTGAAATCTGAGTGTTCAGAGGAAGAAGATGGGGAAGACATGATTCAAGAATGAATTGTTTTCTGGAAGTTTTTGAAATCAAATTGAAAAGGAAGAGCAAAAATATAGTTTTTAGATATGAGATAATATATTAGTTACAAGCACAATATAAAGGTAAAGAATGTGAAAGAATATGAATAGTAATAATAATTGTTATAGATGACGGTTGAGTATGGGAAGAAGTGGTAAAAAAATTAATATTTAATTGAAGAGTTATGGTGGGAGAATCTGAAGAGTTCCTTTTTTCCAAAGGTTTACTACATGAAGTACAAATTACTTTTTATAGAATATTTTTCCTATATCTTTAGATTACGTATGGTGCCCATCTTTCCTTTATCGAGATTAATATTAGTGCATCTCTTTTTTCGAGACTGTTGTTGTATCACGATAGATAGAATATTAATTACTTCATTTAATTCAGTGTAATTAATATAGTATTTTTATAAGATGTGATATACGCTAATCTACTTTGTAAACTTATAAAAAATCTATTACATAAGGCATGCGAAAAAGGATTGCGACTTTGGTCGCAGTGCTGAAAAAAGATTGCGACCTTGGTCGTTGTTCTGAACGAGGTCGCAGTGCTGAACGATAGCATGTTTCGTCTATTATTTTTATGGGAATAAGGAATGCGACTAGGGTCGCAGACATGATATAAAAAAGGAATGCGACTAGGGTCACAGACGTGATATAAAAAAGTTTTTGTTATACTATGACTGCGACTAGTGCCGCAGTCGTCATATAAAATTGAAAGTTATATTGTATTAATTCTGCGACGATGGTCGCAATGTTCGAAAGTTTTATTATACTATGACTGCGAATACGATCGCAGACTTTGTAAAATGGTAAGAATTCTGTTACATAAGGCATGTGAAAAAAGACAGCGTCTGTCGTCGGAGTGCTGAACGATATCATGTTTCGTCTGTAGTAGAATTATATAACTGTAAATATATTTCAGCTGAAAATACTGTAGGTAAATTTTGTTTGTGGATGAGTTTATGCTAGTTTAGAAGTAAAAATGGGGTATTTTTGTCAATTTGTTTCACGATTGTTTAGGCGGGATTTTTTTGATTTTTTTGGCGCCAACACTCTGCGGCCGATATGTGGCATATATTCAGCCACGTCACCGCCGGCTGAGAAACTCTCTCAGCCGTCGGCTGAGGTACAGTAACCCCTATATATATATATATATATATATATATATATATATATATATATATATATATATATATATATATATATATATATATATATATATATATATATGAGAAAAATGTATATTAGCCTGCAGCTGAGAGAACTCTGTCAGCCTGCGGTGACGTGGCTCAAGATTGTCACCCCACTAACTTGCGGCCCGCTTATAGGAAGAAGTTAAATTACTAGATACCCCTTATGAAAAGCTACTCTGTCAGTAAAAGACAGTGGATATGTATAGTTTATTATATTTTTATATTTTATGGCGTTATTCAATTTTCGTGACAATTATCTTTTATAACTGCGGCCAAACTGCCAACATTTTTTATTAAATCACGAAACTAATTTGAATGCTTATTTAATTTTTTTTATCTGATTTGATATTTAATGATTTTTAATATAGTCGCAGTTTACTTTTTTCGCATGTAATGTATAATGCGATCAAGGACCCGACTATGGTCGCAGTACTTAACGAGAGCGATAGTATAATCGCAGTTTACGTATTATTCTATATTTTTTGTTCTTCATTTCTGACTCTAAATTTGTTTTTACATATAGTATGCGATCATGGACTACGACTGTGGTCGCAGTACCCTCGACTGCATTTTTCTTGATGATTTTTTTTTTGCTAAGTTAAATGTAATAACGGTGAATAAGTACTGATTCTATAGTCACAGTTTACGTATGTTTTTTTATGTTTTGCTTATAAAGTATGAATTATTTTTACTTATTGCATGCGTAGTAGCACTGCGACTATGGTCGCAGTGTTTAAAAACAGCAGTCGCAGTTTGATATGTAATTAAAAGAGCTTATAAGTTAATATAGTGAGAAAGAGACCTTACAAAAAAGAGAATTAAAAGCTTTTAAAAGAAGACAAAATAAGGTTGAATATCAGAAGATCAGGAAATCCTAATCCTCGTCATTATCACCATCATAAGCAGATTCGTCGTCTTCATTCTTCTGCTCTTCCTGTTCATCACTTATTTCCTCATCATCTTCCTGTTTTTGAGGTTTTTTTGTTTCACCGATAAACTCCCAGAATGGATCGTCTCTATCAAGCTCTTCGTCTTTGCGAGAAAGCGAGCCTACAGCATCAGAGGACATGCTTTCATCAAGCATGTCTCCGTCAAGTGGCAGAGGAATAATGTCTTCCTCACTAACCCACATGAAAACTTCATTATCCTCACGAATAGGAGGATCAGTTAATACATTATTTGATGTAGTGAGATAGTCAAAAGGAGTGAAGTCCAGACTGGTATCAGATTCACTAGAATATCTTGAAGAAAAAGGACCGGTGGGGGAACGATTGAAGTTGAAATCTAAGTGTTCAGAGGAAGAAGATGGGGAAGACATGATTCAAGAATGAATTGTTTTTTGAAAGTTTTTGAAATCAAATTGAAAAGGAAGAGCAAAAATATAGTTTTTAGGTATGAGATAATATATTAGTTACAAGCAGTATATAAAGGTCAATATTGTGGAAGAACATGAATAGTAATAATAATTGTTACAGGTGAGGGTTAAGTATGGTTGGAAGTAGTAAAAAAAAATTAAATATTTAATTGAAGATTTATTGCGGGAGAATCCGAAGAGTTTCTTTTTGCCAGAGGTTTAATACTTGAAGTACAAATTAACTTTTTATAGAATTGTTTGCCTATATCTTTAGATTACGCATGGTGCACATCTTTCCTTTATCGATATTAACATTAGTGCATCTCTTTTTTCTAGACTGTTGTTGTAACACGGTAGAAAGAATATTAATTACTTTCATTTAATTCAGTATAATTAATATAGTATTTTTTATAAGATGTGATGTACGCGAACTGATCTCAGGGTCACATGGCTAATCTACTTTTTAAAAATATAAAAAATCTTTTACATAAGGCATGCGAAAGAAGATTGCGACTTTGGTCGCAGTACTTAAGGAGGTCGCATTGTTGTACGATAGAATGTGACTAGGATCGCAGACGTTATATAAAAAAGTTTGTTGGCCCAAAGGCCCATCACTCTAGTTTTGATGATGATCAACTCATGTAATTATGTTTACTAATGACCTTGTGTTTAATTAGTGACAGATTTGTTATCAAGATCTTAGTAGGTGTGGAGCTTCAACAAAGGATTTGAAGTCATATTTTGGAGCTAGCACCGGTTGATTCACGAGCCTATGCATCAAGATCACATCAAGTACTCAAGAGAAGTTGAGCTCGTTGGATCGTGTTTTAGACCAAGTCAAGATGATGAGAAGACTTAAAGGGAAGACTTCAAGATCAAGTCTTGTGTCTAGGTATAAGATTTAGTTTTTAGAAGATTTTGTTTTAGTTAAAATGTAAAGGATAGAGTAGTTGGTGGATTGCTCAAGTATACCATGCACGCACACTCTTGATTTAGTTTGTTTTACAAAAGATTTTCTATTTCAGAAAATGCATGTTTGGATTTTGGTTTTCATGTTTACATATCTTTTAACCAAAATCATGTTTAGAGCTTAATGTCAAACTTAGATATTTCATCTTATTTGTGTAGTGGATCATATCCATACACACTATGCTTTAATGAGTTCAAAATATCTAGTTTTTATTTAAAGAAGTTTTGGAAAAACAAGATTTTGGAAAATACAAGTTTTCAATTGAGCCAATATTTTCATATTACAAAATAGTCCAAATCATTTATAACATGCCTTGATTTTGTGCAAGCATGTTTGTTTATCAAAGAATATTGGTAAAACTATTTTTGTAGATTTTTTATATATTTTATGGGATTTTATTTCAATCAAAAGACTTAGTTTTAAATCCCAGAAAAACTGTTTTCAAGCTTCAGATAGTCGACTTACTACCTTGCTAGTCGACTAATTCTGAAGTCGGTCGACCGGCTCCGTCGACCGACGTGCACGGACGTGCACGCCTTGACCTGGCAGATGGTCGGTCTGCCGACCCTGTCGACCGGAACTGAGAGCAGTGCTCTCTGTTCTTTTGGGTCGACCGGGCGGTCGACCAGAGGCTCCAACGATCGGATTCTTGACCGTTGGCGGTCGACCGGGCGGTCGACCGACAGGTCTGACAGACCCTAACGGCTAGTTTTTGACAGCCTATAAATTTGGGGATTTGGTCATTGTTTTCAACAAGATTTGGAGAGTGTTTTTGAGCTAGTTTTTCCAATCCTTTTCAGAGGTTTTTCTCCACAAATTTGAGAGCAAATATTTCCTATCTAAAGGGAAGATTTTACCAAGAGTGTTAAAAGAGATACTTTGAGTTTTCCTCCACCATTCTCTTCCTAGTTTTCTCACACAACACTTGAGCCATCCATTGCTATATCTACCTATAGGGATTTGTTATGAGAGGATTTTAGGTGATCAAGAGTTGTGATCACCAAAGTTCATCTTTGTTCTTTGAGGAGGCGGACGTGTGTGTTCGCATTGTTTCGGGTCCTAGTGTGGACTCGGTGGTTTCGAGTTCGGGTGCGAGCTCATTGTTTGAGGTGCGGTCTCGGTGAGCCGGTGGGCTTACGTGTGTACGGGCTAAAGAGTCCGAGAGTTGTAGGTGTTGCGGCACCGGGTGATCCATTGGGATCGATTATAGTGGAAATCCTTCGTGTGTCGAAGGCGGGGATGTAGAGCAAGGGTGCTCGAACCTCGAAACAAATCCCTTGTGTTTGCGATTGCTCACTCTCTCTCTTTTTGTCTTTATATCTAGCATACTCTCATTGTCTATCTTTATATGCTTGATATATTCATTTGTGCTCATATTGTGATATACTTGCTTGAGTTTGTTTGCTAGCACTTGTATTCAACCAAGAGAGCCAACGCGGCACCTCAACCCATTCAAGGGGAATCTAGAGGAGTTTGTCCAGAGCCCTTCACGGGGAATTCGGCAACACTCTTGTGTTATACGTGGTGTTTAGTTTAAATAGTTTGTTTAGGTCATAATTGCTTTTAGCTTCCGCATTATTTGGCATTAAGTGACCATTAGATTAGCCATCACCTATTCACCCCCCCTCTAGGTGAACCTTCAATTGGTATCAGAGCTTAGTACTCTGATTTGGGTCTAACAACCTAGAGTTAAATATCCTCATTTTTAGGCTAATCACAATATTTTGTACACACACCATGGACTTCATGTCACCACCCATGTTTGACATTCTTAACATCCATATATGGAAGGTGAAGATGTCCTTGTACCTCAAAGCCTTAGGCATTCATATTTATCTTGCCACTACTAATAATGCATATTGTTTAGATGGTAAGAATTTTGAGGCTAATGCAAAAGCCCTACATGCTTTAAGATCTACCCTAAATGATGATTATTTATCTAGGGTTGCTAATCTTGATTTGGCTTTTGTAGTTTGGAACACCCTCATCTCCCTTGGCGAAAAGGAACAATACTATGCGGGGAGTGATTCGGATGTTGGAAGCGACCCTTCCAATGTGTGCTTTATGGTCCAAGGGGATAACCCCCTTGAGGTAAACTCCGAATCCGATGATGAAGACATGTCATATGATGAGCATACTACCTTTTGTCAACTTGTGCTTGAAAAATATGACATTCTTAAAAGAAAAATAAAAATTGAAAAAGAACATTGCTTGCATGCATGAAGAACATGATTCTTTTAGAGGTAACAATGCATGCTTAGAAAAAGATAATAAGAAAATAAAAAGAATTTTGATTGCATGCTAAAAGAGAACGATTCTTTTAAAACTAAGATTGCATGTTTAGAAAAAGAAAAGGATGATTTGAAAAATGAAAATATTTCCTTAATGTCTAAATTGAATGATTTATGTAAAGGAAATATGATTTTGAAAAATGAAATGATTTTGGTGGAAAAACAAAAGGAAGTTGTTTTTCAAGAAAACTCTTGTTTAAAAAGAAAAATTTGTGAAAAAGAAAAAGAAAGTTTTTCTAAAAAGAAAAAGACTTTTGATCATGCTTTACATGCCACCACCTCTATTGATCAAAATGAAGTTAAATTTTTGAAAATAAATTGATTGTTTGAGTTCAACTTTGAACTCTTGTGCATTTAATCACACTAGATTGGAGTCTATGTTTTCAAAGAAACAAGCTCCACATTCTCATGCACATCATCATGCATATGCTTATGTTGCACATCATGATCACACTCCTACACATAAGCATCCTAAGGTGTACAAATGTACACATTGTAGCCGCAAAGGCCATTTAGCAAAATTTTGTTATGATAGGTTAAATCATTTTAATTTTGCTAATAAAAATTTTTGGGTTCCTTACAAGACTAACCCTAAAGGACCCAAGAAAATATGGGTACCAAAACCCCCACCCCATGTTTTTGATGTAGGTGAGGGTCTCTCAAAACGTGAGAGATTTGGTGCCTTGATGGTGGATGCACTTGGACTTGATAGACACATATATGGATGCATCGCTATCAAGGAGTTTTGGTGGGTCAACCACCATGATTGGAGCTTTGGAGTTGGTAACAATCTCTAAACTCCTATTTTATTTATGTTCATGCTTGTTCATTCATGATATTTTTAGCATGATCATGTTTTACTTGTTTTTGTGCTTCATGTGGTAATAACATGCTTAGATGTAGTTTTTATTAAAATTTTAATTTATACATGTACAAATAGTGAGCAACAAATTGACTTATATATGTTTGGACTTCATGCTCATTTGTACCCACTATATGCACATGTATAGCCTAGTTTTGATGATTTCCTCATTTATACTTGTTCTGCCAATTTTCATGTTTTACTTCATGTATATGTATTTTGTATTCAAATCTAATAAATATACATGTATACCCGTGAGTCTCTTGCCTTCATGCAAATACATTTGATAGACTCTTTTATGTTTGGGATATGTATGTGTATTGTTAGGATTGGATAAATCATACATATACCTAGAAGTGTGTTTTGTTTTAATGAAAAATGAATTTTCATGTTTGTTTGATAAAAAAAATGATGATACTCACACTTTTGAGCTTCAATGTCTAATTTCATGAAAATGCTATTTACATGACTTTTGAACACTCACCCTTTATTTATTTTGTCATGACCTTGTGTCATGAACATATTTTTTGAGCTTCATAGATCGAGTGTCAATTCTTGTATTTGGTATGATTCATGAAATACATATGCTTTGATTTCATGTTTTAAAGGATTTTTAACTAGTTTTTCAAAAATTATTTTAACTAGTTATTGTTCTTCATTTGGTAGTGATTTTCAATGCTAAAATATTTTCAAATCTAATTTTTGAAAACCCCTACCATCAATGGGAGGATGGATGGGAGATCATGTTCATGTATGCTTTATATGAAAATCATTTAAAACTTGAACCATGATTGGGTGGTAGTTATGAGTTATATACTTAATTTACATTGTCATTTTCAATTGGTATCATTGAATTCTTTCAATTGGTATCTAAATTGATAATTTTTGTATATACTCATATCTTGTTTTCTTATATATGTATGTATCAATGTCAATTGGTATACTCATTTCATACATATATATGATTTTCATGTGCTTAACTTTCAATTGGTTCACATTTTTTTAAAAGCACAAAGTTTATGTTGAAAAATAAAAATTTTTGATCATTATGTTTACTATTGGTATGAATATGTTTCAACTTCATATTTGTTAAATTTCAATTGGTATTAATATGATTTACAATAATGATTATTTTCAATTTGGTATCTTAAAATTTGTTTGTTTTACAAAAGCTCTGATACCTTTAAAAATTTTTGTTTAAGAAAAATTAAAAAAAAAAATTTTGATTTGTATTTCTTATATGCAAGGAGAGCTTAACATCTCTTCTACATATAGATTCATGTTGAGTGTATTGTGTATTGAAGAGCTTGACAACTCTTCTTTATGTGGTACACGTGTGTAGGGGGAGCTTCACATCTTCTCTTATGCATTACATAATATGTGTTATGTGAATTGGGGCTTGTCATCCCTTCTTCATGTAATGCATATGTGTAGGGAAGCTAACTTAGCGTCTTCCTCTTCATGAATGTATATCGCATATAACCTTTTATTAATATGTTTGACCCCTTATTGATATCTTTGTTTATGACAAAAAGGGGGAGAAAGATTTGATGATTTTGTTTTTACCTTAAACCCTTTGTTGATGATTGACAAAAAGGGGAGAGGTATTTGCTATATATGCATGTTTTTATTAAAGAATTTATGTTTATGCATATATGTTTTGTTTTGCAAATAGGAGAAAAAGATTTTGTGATTTTGTTTTATGCTTGATTAGCATGTTTACTCCTACTTTTGCATACATGTTTATGTGCCTCATTGCATATTTATTTGTTTATGTGGTATGCATGAGTTAAGGGGGAGCTTCCTTGAAGCTTACTTTAATCCATGCATATATAACTTCATGAGTTTTGTCATCATCAAAAAGGGGGAGATTGTTGGCCCAAAGGCCCATCACTCTAGTTTTGATGATGATCAACTCATGTAGTTATGTTTACTAATGATCTTGTGTTTAATTAGTGACAGATTTGTTATCAAGGTCTTAGTAGGTGTGGAGCTTCAACAAAGGATTTGAAGTCATATTTGGAGCTAGCACCGGTTGATTCACGATCCTATGCATCAAGATCACATCAAGTACTCAAGAGAAGTTGAGCTCGTTGGATCGTGTTTTGGACCAAGTCAAGATGATGAGAAGACTTCAAGGGAAGACTTCAAGATCAAGGCTTGTGTCTAGGTATAAGATTTAGTTTTTAGAAGATTTTGTTTTAGTTAAAATGTAAAGGATAGAGTAGTTGGTGGATTGCTCAAGTATACCATGTACACACACTCTTGATTTAGTTTGTTTTACAAAAGATTTTCTATTTCAGAAAATGCACGTTTGGATTTTGGTTTTCATGTTTACATATCTTTTAACCAAAATCATGTTTAGAGCTTAATGTCAAAAACTTAGATATTTCATCTTATTTGTGTAGTGGATCATATCCATACACACTATGCTTTAATGAGTTCAAAATATCTAGTTTTTATTTAAAGAAGTTTTGGAAAAACAAGATTTTGGAAAATACAAGTTTTCAATTGAGCCAATATTTTTATATTACAAAAATAGTCCAAATCATTTATAACATGCTTTGATTTTGTGCAAGCATGTTTGTTTATCAAAGAATATTGGTAAAACTATTTTTGTAGATTTTTTATGTATTTTATGGGATTTTATTTCAATCAAAAGACTTAGTTTTAAATCCCAGAAAAACTATTTTCAGGTTTCAGATAGTCGACTTACTACCTTGCTAGTCGACTAACTCTGAAGTCGGTCGACCGGCTCGGTCGACCGACGTGCACGGACGTGCACGCCTTGACCTGGCAGATGGTCGGTCTGCCGACCCTGTCTACCGGAACTGAGAGCAGTGCTCTCTGTTCTTTTGGGTCGACCGGGCGGTCGACCGGAGGCTCCAACGATCGGATTCTTGACCGTTGGCGGTCGACCGGGCGGTCGACCGACAGGTCTGAAAGACCCCAACGGCTAGTTTTTGACAGCCTATAAATTTGGGGATTTGGTCATTGTTTTCAACAAGATTTTGAAATCACCTAGAGGGGGGGGTGAATAGGTGATGGCTATATGAAATATGGCAATTTTGTGGAATTAAAACTTTCACACACAAATAGCACAAATAAAGACTTGCAATAAATACAACAATTAAGGTGCAAGAATTGAAAGGAGTAGAGTTAGAGAAAATTGATCAAACGCAAACGCAAGGATGTGTTTTCGAGGTTCGAGCCACGCTCTACGTCCCCGCCTTCACACTTGAAGGATTTGCACTACTATCGTTGATCCCACCGGATCGCCAATACAAGGACACACTTGTCCCTTACACTTGTGATGCCGCAACACCACCCGAAGCTCACTAGCTCCCTTGAGGCCGATGCCTCTACAACTTCACTCCAAGAAGAAATGAGTGATCACACTTGATCACTTTACAAAAGCTCACTTGCACAATCCTAGAACCAAATATGTAGATGTAAAGCTTGGGATTGTGGTGTGCAAAATCTAGAGAGAAGCTAGAGGAATAGGCTACAAGTTAGGTGTTGGGAATTTAGGCTTTGGAAAATCTTTTATGAAGGAAAGCTTTGAAAATCTTTGTAAAACTCTTATGAAATATTTTGCAATCGTTGTCTAATCAATATGAGGTGACCCTCTATTTATAGGGGTCAAAAACAGCCTCAAAAACTCGTTGGAGACAAATCCCAAAAAGAAAAACAGTCAGAAAAACTAGCTGTTGGATCTGTCAGAACTTTTGACAGATTCCGGTCGACCGGGTCGGTCGACCGCCAACGGTCAAAAATATGACCGTTGGGGCTCATCGGTCGACCGGGTCGGTCGACCGAAAACTCCTGTAAACGTAAATGAACTTCGGTCGACCGGGTCGGTCGACTGATATAGACGTGCACAGTATTGTGCACATCGGTCGACCGGGCCGGTCGACCGGTTACTGTGAGTTCTGAAAAACAGAACTTCCAGAACCAGAAAACTTGGATTTTGGTTTTGGGTTTTGGGTAAGATTTTGGAACTTGTAAAAACATGAAGTATAAGCATGTGTCATACTTCAATCATGTTAAAAATAGTTTGATAAAATTCTTTTGAACACAAACTTGTTTTTCAATGAAAATGTTTTTCCAAAACTATTGTTTTTCTAAAAAGCGTATTTTCAAATATGTTCTCTTTTAAAAACTAAGTCAGAAATGGAATTGAAAAATCTTTTTGAAGCCATGAACCTAACTAAGAGGTGTGTGTGTGATAATCCCATAGCTCTACTTCTAATATCTAGCTTTGACAAAATATCTAAAATAAAAAAAAATACAAAGCTTGTTTTCTTCAATGTCTTGATCTTGTCTTGATCTTGTCTTGATCTTCACATCATCATCTTGATCCCGAAGCATCCTAGTTGTGCATAGCTTGGGAATCTTCATTTTTGCGGCGTCCAACTTGTGAGTCTTTTAGCGGAGCCGTCAAAAACCTGTTCTTGAACCTGAAATCCTTTTAAACAAAAATATTAAATACATAACTAAATATGTTTTGTTATCATCAAAATAACTGGGATAATGGCCTTTGGGCCAACAATCTCCCCCTTTTTGATGATGGCAAAACATATGTAGTTATCACAAAATATTTTGGGTAGAGACTTCAAATGAAGCTCCCCTCAACACATGCATATAAAAAAAAACATATGTAAATGATAGACACCATATTTCCATGCCAACAAATAATACCAAATACTCATGTCATAGAGTAGATGAAGGAAATGAGTTCATACATGACATAAATAAGAGATACACAACCATGTCCACAACACATACATATAAAAACAAATACTACTACATGTCCAATACTACATGTCCAAACACAAAATATCCAAAACACAAATACTACAAAATATCTCTCTCAAAATAACTCTCCCCCTTTTTGACATCATCAAAAGGGGAGGTCACTCCTCAGCACCATCATCGCCGTCTCCGTCATCATCACCACCTTCCTCTGAAGAAGCAACCTCCTCTGGATCCATGCCATCTACTCTGGTGTGCGGTGGCGGAATAGAAGAGCGAGCTCTGGGAGGAAATGGAGGACCGGTGGCAGGGAGTCGACAAGCAGTCGGAGTCCGATCAGGAACGAGCATGTCAAATTTTGAGAAAAGGGCCTGAAACTGAACATCCACGAATCTCATGGAGTCAGCAAAATAAGACATGTCGTTTCGGACCTCCTCTCGAAAAGTAGCATCCCGGATGTCACGAGCATCCATCTCCGCCCGAATGGCTGCGTCGCGCTTCTCGACCCAGGCCTGGTGCGCCTCGATCTGAGAGCGGACATCCGAAGAGAGAAGAGCTAGTAACTCAGGAGGAAATGTAGGTGCTGCAGAAGAAGAAGATCCTGGTGCTGAAGATGAGCCAGGACCAGCAGGAGGAAGAGGTGGTTGCACAGGAGCGTGTCTACGCAGCTGTGCTTCCATCATCTTCAGGATAACTCCATTGATGTTGGTCAGGGGATTGGAAGGAGTTTCAGTGGAGAGATCAAAGTCAAGGGCCCTAAGAAGATGGGTAATAAGCATGCCGTAGGGCAAGCTTCTACCCGCAGTACGGATCTGATCAGAGCCCATATGAGATGCTATGACTCTAGGAAAGTTTACCTTAATCCCTTTAAGCAGGCAATAGATAATCAAAGGGACACAACCCCTAGCATGGCTATACTCACCATGTTTGGGGACAATGTTGTAGAAGATAATCTTGGCAAGGACTTGAGATTGAAGAGTGTACCTACTCACAACCTCGTTTCTAACCAAGCCGGGATTGTCATTCCCGTGGATTAGAGTAGAGGCGGTGAGTGAAGATTCACCCTCCGGAAATTCAAAGTCATGCAAATCATGTGAGTACACATCTGCTCCGCCAGTGGAGAGATGCAGAATCCTAGCAAATCGACCTATAGAAATGTCGATGTTCCTACCTAAAACCCTAGATGTGATTCGATTTCCATCGAATTCAAAATTGGCATAAAAGTAAGGAACAAGGGAGGTGTAGACTTGTTCCTTGATGGTTAGGAATTCCACTAAATTGTTGTTTTGCAGAATGTGTGGAATATCTAGATATTCAAAATCCTGAATGGCTACAAATCTCCCTGAGTTGATGTTTCTAGTGGAGAGATGGGAGTATCTATCAGCTGCAAGATCATTTATAAAGGGGCGAGTGGGTCTAGGAGCTTGGGAGGAAGGTTGTGCAACTTCCTTTCCCTTCTCAGTACGAGATCTCTTAGGCATGATGAATAAAAATGAAATTTTTAGATTAAAACAGGTTATGGCACGATCTAGAAGCTAAGAAACCTAGATTGATGACAGTAGATAAAAGATTTCAAAGCAAGAAATGAAGATTAGAGTCAAAAATTTGATTTTTACCTTAATTGAGAAAATCCAAAACCCTAGACAGAAAAGCCTGAAATTCTCCGAATCCGGTGGTTGGAAGTTGCTGAAATCGAAGATCCGGAAGTAGGATGAAGGATTTGAGATGGGTTTTAAAAAGATTTGGATTTGGTTGAAGGATTGGAGAGAACGAAAATTTTGGGGAAAATATGGGGCGTCCGGTCGCTGAGTGAAATGAGAGAGAGAGAGAGAGAGAAATGAAAATATATAGCAGATTAGGGCAAAAACACGACGATCGGTCGACCGGTCCGGTCGACCGAAACCAACCGAGAGCTCTGTAAATAAGATCGGTCGACCGGGTCAGTCGACCGAAATATCCCGAGACCACAGCAGGACAGCATCGGTCGACCGGAATTCTGGTCGGTCGACCGGTAGCACAAAAAAAAAAAATAAAAAATTTTCTCTCAGGCAGAGTCGGTCGACCGGGGTATTAGGGGTCGGTCGACCGGCTTTGCCTGAAAGTCTGCTAACAGCAAATAGCCAAAAAAAATTTTAAGTAATTTTGTAGCCTAAAATAGGTATGATATATTAATCATATAGGAACACCAACAGGTTTTAAATCTTCTTTAAGTCTTTACAAACATCAAAAATACATGCAATCCCTTCTTATTTTATTTTCAAATTTAAACAAAGATATTAAAGATGTTGAAGCCGAATACCCAATGACGGGTTCTGAACTTCATCCTCTTGATTCCTCTTGAATGAGTTGAGGTGCGCAATTGCCATCTTTAAGGTATTTGCTTAAATAGGAAAATTTTCAAATGTTTAATTTTTATTTACGAAAATAATGTGTGTATATGAATACAAGTATATATTCACAAATGATAAACGATACATGTGGACATACTATAAAACAAGGCATGAAACAAAGGACATAGAAGTTAACACTAAGCATATATACAACATGATAGAAAGGTAGCTCTATACAAGCATATATCAATAGAATACAAAAGCAAACTATCAATTCTATACACATGTATATATGACAAAAAAAAAATCAAAAACTGAACATGGCATATACAATCATGATAGAGTTGCAAGTTTATACTAATCATGTATCAATGAGGCATAAAATTAAACTAGCAATCCTATAACAATTGTATATACAAAATTAAACTCTTAAATGGAGATGTTACCAATTTACGGGCAATCTCCAAAATTAGGTGCCTCCACGATAGCGATGCAATCTTGATGTGTTCTTTAGGCTTTGTTGCATCTACCATCCGGGCACCACCTCCTCCTAAGTCTTGGAGGGAGTAGATCCACCTATACCTGTATCATTTAAATTTGGTGGCTCTTTTGGTACCCAAATCTTAGTGGGTCCTTTGGGGTTAGATCCGGGGCGAACCCAAACAAATTTATTCTTAACATTATTTTTAGCATAACAAAAATTTTCTAAATGGCCTTTGCGGCCACAATGTGTGCAAATATAAATTCTACTACTATTGTACATAAAAGCATGGTTATGTGTGTGTGCATGTCTATGTGTAGCATGTTTATGATGAACATGTTTCCCTTGGGCTACTCCCTTAGGAAATTTAGATGCAAGCTTGTTAAAATCAAATGCACATTTCTTTAAAGTTTTATCTAAAGAATCAACACGTTTTTGAATTTCAACAAAAACATTTTTATCATTAGAAATCATGGGAGTTTTTCCTTTATTAGCTACCTTATACTTATCAAAATCATTTTTCAATTTTTCAAAAGAAGTAGATAACTCATTTTTCTCTTTTAAACAAATTTCAAGTTTATTTTTCAAAACATCATTTTCCTTTTTCAATTTTTTATTATGAGATTGTGAAATCTCATACCTATGTTGCAATTCTTCAAAAAATTGAGCAAGTTCATCCATTGTGAGATCATCATCATCAATGGAAGGTTCTAGACATACCTTAGATGGTTCCTCACCTTGTGCCATAAAACACATGTTGGCGGCGTCGTGCTCCTCTTCGGATTCCGACTCCGAATCATCCCATGTTGCGGCCAAGGCTTTCTTCTTTCTTTGCCCATTCTTGGATGTGGTTGCTTGTAGAGCGGGGCAATCGGCAATTAGGTGACCGATCTTCTTGCAATGAAAGCAAGGACCGGGTTCATCTCTTTTCTTCTCGTACCTTCCTTGAGGCTTCCCTCTTCGGAAGTTACTTTGCCGTCCCTTCTTGTAAAACATCTTGCCCACCTTCCGGATGAGCATGGCGAAGTCCTCATCGCAATCTTCGGACGAGTCATCTTCCTCAATGATTGTAGGAGTGGCTTTGAAGGCAATCGTCTTCTTCTTTGGTGCCTCCCTCTCTTCTCTAACTTTCATCTCCATCTCATGCGTCTTGAGATTTCCGATGAAGCCGGAGAAGTCCATCTCCTCTTTGTCGTTGAGCTCCTTGAGTGTGGTCGCCTTGACTTCCCAAGCTTTGGGAAGAGCTCTAATCACCTTCCTTATCTTTTGATCATTATCAATCTTGTCGCCTAAGGAAGAAAGAGCATTAGTTATTTTTGTAAAACGGGTGAGCATATCATCAATGCTCTCATTATCAAACATATAGAAATTCTCATATTGAGAACGTAGCAAGTCAACTTTGGCTCTCTTGACTTGAGACGTTCCCTCATGAGTCACAATGAGTATGTTCCAAACCTCAAATGCGGATTTACAATTAATTATGCGTGCAAGGTCATCCTCATTCAATGCTTGGGTCAATGCATGTTGTGCCCTAGCATTAGCCTCATAGTCTTTGGAAGTATCCTCGGACCATGTGCTCTCATCACTAGTGGGTTCAATGAAATCTTTGGTTATAGCCCTAGCTACCCTAACTCCTAGGGATTTAAGGAAGAGATTCATTTTCACCTTCCAAATGGGGAAGTTTAAACCATCAAACTTGGGTGGGGATTTAATGCTAGAAAAGTCCATGGATGCCATGAATGCACAAGCAAATGTAAATGCAACACAAATGTATATAGCCAAATATGGATCTCCCTAAGGTTGTTAGACCTTAAGTTGTAGGGTTGGGCTCTGATACCAATTGAAATCACCTAGAGGGGGGGGGGTGAATAGGTGATGGCTATATGAAATATGGCAATTTTGCGGAATTAAAACTTTCACACACAAATAGCACAAATAAAGACTTGCAATAAATACAACAATTAAGGTGCAAGAATTGAAAGGAGTAGAGTTAGAGAAAATTGATCAAACGCAAACGCAAGGATGTGTTTCCGAGGTTCGAGCCACGCTCTACGTCCCCGCCTTCACACTTGAAGGATTTGCACTACTATCGTTGATCCCACCGGATCGCCAATACAAGGACACACTTGTCCCTTACACTTGTGATGCCGCAACACCACCCGAAGCTCACTAGCTCCCTTGAGGCCGATGCCTCTACAACTTCACTCCAAGAAGAAATGAGTGATCACACTTGATCACTTTACAAAAGCTCACTTGCACAATCCTAGAACCAAATATGTAGATGTAAAGCTTGGGATTGTGGTGTGCAAAATCTAGAGAGAAGCTAGAGGAATAGGCTACAAGTTAGGTGTTGAGAATTTAGGCTTTGGAAAATCTTTTATGAAGGAAAGCTTTGAAAATCTTTGTAAAACTCTTATGAAATATTTTGCAATCGTTGTCTAATCAATATGAGGTGACCCTCTATTTATAGGGGTCAAAAACAGCCTCAAAAACTCGTTGGAGACAAATCCCAAAAAGAAAAACAGTCAGAAAAACTAGCTGTTGGATCTGTCAGAACTTTTGACAGATTCCGGTCGACCGGGTCGGTCGACCGCCAACGGTCAAAAATATGACCGTTGGGGCTCATCGGTCGACCGGGTCGGTCGACCGAAAACTCCTGTAAACGTAAATGAACTTCGGTCGACCGGGTCGGTCGACTGATATAGACGTGCACAGTATTGTGCACATCGGTCGACCGGGCCGGTCGACCGGTTACTGTGAGTTCTGAAAAACAGAACTTCCAGAACCAGAAAACTTGGATTTTGGTTTTGGGTTTTGGGTAAGATTTTGGAACTTGTAAAAACATGAAGTATAAGCATGTGTCATACTTCAATCATGTTAAAAATAGTTTGATAAAATTCTTTTGAACACAAACTTGTTTTTCAATGAAAATGTTTTTCCAAAACTATTGTTTTTCTAAAAAGCGTATTTTCAAATATGTTCTCTTTTAAAAACTAAGTCAGAAATGGAATTGAAAAATCTTTTTGAAGCCATGAACCTAACTAAGAGGTGTGTGTGTGATAATCCCATAGCTCTACTTCTAATATCTAGCTTTGACAAAATATCTAAAATAAAAAAAATACAAAGCTTGTTTTCTTCAATGTCTTGATCTTGTCTTGATCTTCACATCATCATCTTGATCCCGAAGCATCCTAGTTGTGCATAGCTTGGGAATCTTCATTTTTGCGGCGTCCAAACTTGTGAGTCTTTTAGCGGAGCCGTCAAAAACCTGTTCTTGAACCTGAAATCCTTTTAAACAAAAATATTAAATACATAACTAAATATGTTTTGTTATCATCAAAATAACTGGGATAATGGCCTTTGGGCCAACAGATTTGGAGAGTGTTTTTGAGCTAGTTTTTCCAATCCTTTTCAGAGGTTTTTCTCCACAAATTTGAGAGCAAATATTTCCTATCTAAAGGGAAGATTTTACCAAGAGTGTTAAAAGAGATACTTTGAGTTTTCCTCCACCATTCTCTTCCTAGTTTTCTCACACAACACTTGAGCCATCCATTGCTATATCTACCTATAGGGATTTGTTGTGAGAGGATTTTAGGTGATCAAGAGTTGTGATCACCAAAGTTCATCTTTGTTCTTTGAGGAGGCGGACGTGTGTGTTCGCATTGTTTCGGGTCCTAGTGTGGACTCGGTGGTTTCGAGTTCGGGTGCGAGCTCATTGTTTGAGGTGCGGTCTCAGCGAGCCGGTGGGCTTGCGTGTGTACGGGCTAGAGAGTCCGAGAGTTGTAGGTGTTGCGGCACCGGGTGATCCATTGGGATCGATTATAGTGGAAATCCTTCGTGTGTCGAAGGCGGGGATGTAGAGCAAGGGTGCTCGAACCTCGAAACAAATCCCTTGTATTTGCGATTGCTCACTCTCTCTCTCTCTTTGTCTTTATATCTAGCATACTCTCATTGTCTATCTTTATATGCTTGATATATTCATTTGTGCTCATATTGTGATATACTTGCTTGAGTTTGTTTGCTAACACTTGTATTCAACCAAGAGAGCCAACGCGGCACCTCAACCCATTCAAGGGGAATCTAGAGGAGTTTGTCCAGAGCCCTTCACGGGGAATTCGGCAACACTCTTGTGTTATACGTGGTGTTTAGTTTAAATAGTTTATTTAGGTCATAATTGCTTTTAGCTTTCGCATTATTTGGCATTAAGTGACCATTAGATTAGCCATCACCTATTCACCCCCCCTCTAGGTGAACCTTCAATTGGTATCAGAGCTTGGTACTCTGATTTGGGTCTAACAACCTAGAGTTAAAGATCCTCATTTTTAGGCTAATCACAATATTTTGTACACACACCATAGACTTCATGTCACCACCCATGTTTGACATTCTTAACATCCATATATGGAAGGTGAAGATGTCCTTGTACCTCAAAGCCTTAAGCATTCATATTTATCTTGCCACTACTAATAATGCATATTGTTTAGATGGTAAGAATTTTGAGGCTAATGCAAAAGCCCTACATGCTTTAAGATCTACCCTAAATGATGATTATTTATCTAGGGTTGCTAATCTTGATTTGGCTTTTGTAGTTTGGAACACCCTCATCTCCCTTAGCGAAAAGGAACAATACTATGCGGGGAGTGATTCGGATGTTGGAAGCGACCCTTCTAATGTGTGCTTTATGGTCCAAGGGGATAACCCCCTTGAGGTAAACTCCGAATCCGATGATGAAGACATGTCATATGATGAGCTTACTACCTTTTGTCAACTTATGCTTGAAAATATGACATGCTTAAAAAGAAAAATAAAAATTTGAAAAAGAACATTGCTTGCATGCATGAAGAACATGATTCTTTTAGAGATAACATTGCATGCTTAAAAAAGATAATAAAGAAAATTAAAAAGAATTTTGATTGCATGCTAAAAGAGAACGATTCTTTTAAAACTAAGATTGCATGTTTAGAAAAAGAAAAGGATGATTTGAAAAATGAAAATATTTCCTTAATGTCTAAATTGAATGATTTATGTGAAGGAAATATGATTTTGAAAATGAAATGATTTTGGTGGAAAAACAAAAGGAAGTTGTTTTTCAAGAAAACTCTTGTTTAAAAAGAAAAATTTGTGAAAAAGAAAAAGAAAGTTTTTCTAAAAAGAAAAAGACTTTTGATCATGCTTTACATGCCACCACCTCTATTGATCAAAATGAAGTTAAATTTTTGAAAAATAAAATTGATTGTTTGAGTTCAACTTTGAACTCTTGTGCATTTAATCACACTAGATTGGAGTCTATGTTTTCAAAGAAACAAGCTCCACATTCTCATGCACATCATCATGCATATGCTTATGTTGCACATCATGATCACACTCCTACACATAAGCATCCTAAGGTGTACAAATGTACACATTGTGGCCGCAAAGGCCATTTAGCAAAATTTTGTTATGATAGGTTAAATCATTTTAATTTTGCTAATAAAAATTTTGGGTTCCTTACAAGACTAACCCCAAAGGACCCAAGAAAATATGGGTACCAAAACCCCCACCCCATGTTTTTGATGTAGGTGAGGGATCTCTCAAAACGTGAGAGATTTGGTGCCTTGATGGTGGATGCACATGGACTTGATGGACACATATATGGATGCATCGCTATCAAGGAGTTTTGGTTGGTCAACCACCATGATTGGAGCTTTGGAGTTGGTAACAATCTCTAAACTCCTATTTTATTTATGTTCATGCTTGTTCATTCATGATATTTTTAGCATGATCATGTTTTACTTGTTTTTGTGCTTCATGTGGTAATAACATGCTTAGATGTAGTTTTTATTAAAACTTTAATTTATACATGTACAAATAGTGAGCAACAAATTGACTTATATATGTTTGGACTTTATGCTCATTTGTACCCACTATATGCACATGTATAGATTAGTTTTGATGATTTCCTCATTTATACTTGTTCTGCCAATTTTCATGTTTTACTTCATGTATATGTATTTTGTATTCAAATCTAATAAATATACATGTATACCCGTGAGTCTCTTGCCTTCATGCAAATATATTTGATAGACTCTTTTATGTTTGGGATACGTATGTGTATTGTTAGGATTGGATAAATCATACATATACCTAGAAGTGTGTTTTGTTTTAATGAAAAATGAATTTTCATGTTTGTTTGATAAAAAAAAAATGATGATACTCACACTTTTTGAGCTTCAATGTCTAATTTCATGAAAATGCTATTTACATGACTTTTGAACACTCACCCTTTATTTATTTGTCATGACCTTGTTTCATGAACATATTTTTTGAGCTTCATAGATCGAATGTCAATTCTTGTATTTGGTATGATTCATGAAATACATATGCTTTGATTTCATGTTTTAAAGGATTTTTAACTAGTTTTTCAAAAATTATTTTAACTAGTTATTGTTCTTCATTTGGTAGTGATTTTCAATGCTAAAATATTTTCAAATCTAATTTTTGAAAACTCCTACCATCAATGGGAGGATGGATGGGAGATCATGTTCATGTATGCTTTATATGAAAATCATTTAAAACTTGAACCATGATTGGGTGGTAGTTATGAGTTATATACTTAATTTACATTGTCATTTTCAATTGGTATCATTGAATTCTTTCAATTGGTATCTAAATTGATAATTTTTGTATATACTCATATTTTGTTTTCTTATATATGTATGTATCAATATCAATTGGTATACTCATTTCATACATATATATGATTTTCATGTGCTTAACTTTCAATTGGTTCACATTTTTTTAAAAGCACAAAGTTTATGATGAAAAATAAAAATTTTTGATCATTATGTTTACTATTGGTATGAATATGTTTCAACTTCATATTTGTTAAATTTCAATTGGTATCAATATGATTTACAATAATGATTATTTTCAATTTGGTATCTTAAAATTTGTTTGTTTTACAAAAGCTCTGATACCTTTAAAAAATTTTGTTTAAGAAAAATTAAAAAAAAAAATTTTTTGATTTGTATTTCTTATATGCAAGGAGAGCTTAACATCTCTTCTACATATAGATTCAAGTTGAGTGTATTGTGTATTGAAGAGCTTGACAACTCTTCTTTATGTGGTACATGTGTGTAGGGGAGCTTCACATCTCCTCTTATGCATTACATAATATGTGTTATGTAAATTGGGGCTTGTCATCCCTTCTTCATGTAATGCATATGTGTAGGGAAGCTAACTTAGCGTCTTCCTCTTCATGAATGTATATCGCATATAACCTTTATTGATATGTTTGACTCCTTATTGATCTCTTTGTTTATGACAAAAAGGGGGAGAAAGATTTGATGATTTTGTTTTACCTTAAACCCTTTGTTGATGATTGACAAAAAGGGGGAGAGGTATTTGCTATATATGCATGTTTTTATTAAAGAATTTATGTTTATGCATATATGTTTTGTTTTACAAATAGGAGAAAAAGATTTTGTGATTTTGTTTTATACTTGATTAGCATGTTTACTCCTACTTTTGCATACATGTTTATGTGCCTCATTGCATATTTATTTGTTTATGTGGTATGCATGAGTTAAGGGGGAGCTTCCTTGAAGCTTTACTTTAATCCATGCATATATAACTTCATGAGTTTTGTCATCATCAAAAAGGGGGAGATTGTTGGCCCAAAGGCCCATCACTCTAGTTTTGATGATGATCAACTCATGTATCTATGTTTACTAATGATCTTGTGTTTAATTAGTGACAGATTTGTTATCAAGGTCTTAGTAGGTGTGGAGCTTCAACAAAGGATTTGAAGTCATATTTTGGAGCTAGCACCGGTTGATTCACGATCCTATGCATCAAGATCACATCAAGTACTCAAGAGAAGTTGAGCTCGTTGGATCGTGTTTTGGACCAAGTCAAGATGATGAGAAGACTTCAAGGGAAGACTTCAAGATCAAGGCTTGTGTCTAGGTATAAGATTTAGTTTTTAGAAGATTTAGTTTTAGTTAAAATGTAAATGATAGAGTAGTTGGTGGATTGCTCAAGTATACCATGTACACACACTCTTGATTTAGTTTGTTTTACAAAAGATTTTCTATTTCAGAAAATGCATGTTTGGATTTTGGTTTTCATTACATATCTTTTAACCAAAATCATGTTTAGAGCTTAATGTCAAAAACTTAGATATTTCATCTTATTTGTGTAGTGGATCATATCCATACACACTATGCTTTAATGAGTTCAAAATATCTAGTTTTTATTTAAAGAAGTTTTGGAAAAACAAGATTTTGGAAAATACAAGTTTTCAATTGAGCTAATATTTCCATATTACAAAAATAGTCCAAATCATTTATAACATGCCTTGATTTTGTGCAAGCATGTTTGTTTATCAAAGAATATTGGTAAAACTATTTTTGTAGATTTTTTATGTATTTTATGGGATTTTATTTCAATCAAAAGACTTAGTTTTAAATCCCAGAAAAACTGTTTTCAGGCTTCAGATAGTCGACTTACTACCTTGCTAGTCGACTAACTCTGAAGTCGGTCGACCGGCTCGGTCGACCGACGTGCACGGACGTGCACGCCTTGACCTGGCAGATGGTCGGTCTGCCGACCCTGTCGACCGGAACTGAGAGCAGTGCTCTCTGTTCTTTTGGGTCGACCGGGCGGTCGACCGGAGGCTCCAACGATCGGATTCTTGACCATTGGCGGTCGACCGGGCGGTCGACCGATAGGTCTGACAGACCCCAACGGCTAGTTTTTGACAGCTTATAAATTTGGGGATTTGGTCATTGTTTTCAACAAGATTTGGAGAGTGTTTTTGAGCTAGTTTTTCCAATCCTTTTCAGAGGTTTTTCTCCACAAATTTGAGAGCAAATATTTCCTATCTAAAGGGAAGATTTTACCAAGAGTGTTAAAAGAGATTCTTTGAGTTTTCCTCCACCATTCTCTTCCTAGTTTTCTCACACAACACTTGAGCCATCCATTGCTATATCTACCTATAGGGATTTGTTGTGAGAGAATTTTAGGTGATCAAGAGTTGTGATCACCAAAGTTCATCTTTGTTCTTTGAGGAGGCGGACGTGTGTGTTCGCATTGTTTCGGGTCCTTGTATGGACTCGGTGGTTTCGAGTTCGGGTGCGAGCTCATTGTTTGAGGTGCGGTCTCGGCGAGCCGGTGGGCTTGCGTGTGTACGGGCTAGAGAGTCCGAGAGTTGTAGGTGTTGCGGCACCGGGTGATCCATTGGGATCGATTATAGTGAAAATCCTTCGTGTGTCAATGGCGGGGATGTAGAGCAAGGGTGCTCGAACCTCAAAACAAATCCCTTGTGTTTGTGATTGCTCACTCTCTCTCTCTCTCTTTGTCTTTATGTCTAGCATACTCTCATTGTCTATCTTTATATGCTTGATATATTCATTTGTGCTCATATTGTGATATACTTGCTTGAGTTTGTTTGCTAACACTTGTATTCAACCAAGAGAGCCAACGCGGCACCTCAACCCATTCAAGGGGAATCTAGAGGAGTTTGTCCAGAGCCCTTCACGGAGAATTCGGCAACACTCTTGTGTTATACGTGGTGTTTAGTTTAAATAGTTTGTTTAGGTCATAATTGCTTTTAGCTTCCGCATTATTTGGCATTAAGTGACCATTAGATTAGCCATCACCTATTCACCCCCCCTCTAGGTGAACCTTCAATTGGTATCAGAGCTTTGTACTCTGATTTGGGTCTAACAACCTAGAGTTAAAGATCCTCATTTTTAGGCTAATCACAATATTTTGTACACACACCATGGACTTCATGTCACCACCCATGTTTGACATTCTTAACATCCATATATGGAAGGTGAAGATGTCCTTGTACCTCAAAGCCTTAGGCATTCATATTATCTTGCCACTACTAATAATGCATATTGTTTAGATGGTAAGAATTTTGAGGCTAATGTAAAAGCCCTACATGCTTTAAGATCAACCCTAAATGATGATTATTTATCTAGGGTTGCTAATCTTGATTTGGCTTTTGTAGTTTGGAACACCCTCATCTCCCTTGGCGAAAAGGAACAATACTATGCGGGGAGTGATTCGGATGTTGGAAACGACCCTTCTAATGTGTGCTTTATGGTCCAAGGGGATAACCCCCTTGAGGTAAACTCCGAATCCGATGATGAAGACATGTCATATGATGAGCTTACTACCTTTTGTCAACTTGTGCTTGAAAAATATGACATGCTTAAAAAGAAAAATAAAAATTTGAAAAAGAACATTGCTTGCATGCATGAAGAACATGATTCTTTTAGAGATAACATTGCATGCTTAGAAAAAGATAATAAGAAAATTAAAAAGAATTTGATTGCATGCTAAAGAGAACGATTCTTTTAAAACTAAGATTGCATGTTTAGAAAAAGAAAAGGATGAATTGAAAAATGAAAATATTTCCTTAATGTCTAAATTGAATGATTTATGTGAAGGAAATATGATTTTGAAAAATGAAATGATTTTGGTGGAAAAACAAAGGAAGTTGTTTTTCAAGAAAACTCTTGTTTAAAAAGAAAAATTTGTGAAAAAGAAAAAGAAAGTTTTTCTAAAAAGAAAAAGACTTTTGATCATGCTTTACATGCCACAACCTCTATTGATCAAAATGAAGTTAAATTTTTGAAAAATAAAATTGATTGTTTGAGTTCAACTTTGAACTCTTGTGCATTTAACCACACTAGATTGGAGTTTATATTTTCAAAGAAACAAGCTCCACATTCTCATGCACATCATCATGCATATGCTTATGTTGCACATCATGATCACACTCCTACACATAAGCATCCTAAGGTGTACAAATGTACACATTGTGGCCGCAAAAGCCATTTAGCAAAATTTTGTTATGATAGGTAAAATCATTTTAATTTTGCTAATAAAAATTTTTGGGTTCCTTACAAGACTAGCCCCAAAAGACCCAAGAAAATATGGGTACCAAAACTCCCACCCCATGTTTTTGATGTAGGTGAGGGATCTCTCAAAACGTGAGAGATTTGGTGCCTTGATGGTGGATGCACTTGGACTTGATGGACACATATATGGATGCATTGCTATCAAGGAGTTTTGGTGGGTCAACCACCATGATTGGAGCTTTGGAGTTGGTAACAATCTCTAACTCCTATTTTATTTATGTTCATGCTTGTTCATTCATGATATTTTTAGCATGATCATGTTTTACTTGTTTTTGTGCTTCATGTGGTAATAACATGCTTAGATTTAGTTTTTATTAAAACTTTAATTTATACATGTACAAATAGTAAGCAACAAATTGACTTATATATGTTTGGACTTCATGCTCATTTGTACCCACTATATGCACATGTATAGCCTAGTTTTGATGATTTCCTCATTTATACTTGTTCTGCTAATTTTCATGTTTTACTTCATGTATATGTATTTTGTATTCAAATCTAATAAATATACATGTATACCCGTGAGTCTCTTGCCTTCATGCAAATACATTTGATAGACTCTTTTATGTTTGGGATATGTATGTGCATTGTTAGGATTGGATAAATCATACATATACCTAGAAGTGTGTTTTGTTTTAATGAAAAATGAATTTTCATTTTTGTTTGATAAAAAAAAAATTTAAATGATGATACTCACACTTTTTGAGCTTCAATGTCTATTTTCATGAAAATGCTATTTACATGACTTTTGAACACTCACACTTTATTTATTTGTCATGATCTTGTTTCATGAACATATTTTTTGAGCTTCATAGATCGAGTGTCAATTCTTGTATTTGGTATGATTCATGAAATACATATGCTTTGATTTCATGTTTTGAAGGATCTTTAACTAGTTTTTCACAAATTATTTTAACTAGTTATTGTTCTTCATTTGGTAGTGATTTTCAATGGTAAAATATTTTCAAATCTAATTTTTGAAAATTCCTACCATCAATGGGAGGATGGATGGAGATCATGTTCATGTATGCTTTATATGAAAATCATTTAAAACTTGAATCATGATTGGGTGGTAGTTATGAGTTATATTTCCTATTTCCTTACTTCCGCCCACTTCCTTGCAACCAAACAGCCCCTACAAGAAGAAGTAAGCACTAGCATCAGCAAACTCGCATCTGAAAAAAGTGAGGTACGGCATCAAGGATGAAGGGACTAGTAATTCAGGAGCTAACGAAAGATACCGACACAGCCAAGAATTATCTTACTTTCTCGATGAAGAAGAGATTGTGGGCTTTAAGAAGTATAAGGATCTCCTCATAGGGTTGCTACTAGAAGAGGAACCACGACAAATTATGATCTCAGTATGGGGGATGGGTGGGCTGGGGAAGACTACTATTGCTATGGATGTCTATAATAGCGAAGATGTGAGACGCCACTTCAACTGCAAGGCATGGGTGTTCGTCTCCAGCAAGTACACAACAGATGACCTGCTTACAAAGATCGTAAAAGAGCTTTTTGATATTGGACCACGGACCACCATGATAAAAAGAACATCAGGAAACAAATTCAACAATAGGTGGTTGCTTACTAAATACCGTTGTTATAAAAAAGAGAAAAAGATATATATATATATATAATATATATATATATATATATATATATATATATATATATATATATATATATATATATATAATATATATATATATCAGAAATATGTATATCAGCCGACAGCTGAGAGTCTCTCTCAGCCTAAGGTGACGTGGCACAATATTTGTCACACCAATAAGTTGTTGCCCGCTTATTGGAATAAGTTAAATTACTAAATGCCCCTCGGTAAAAGGCACTTGTCCTGCCATTGTTTATTATTATTTTTCCCCTCGTTGTCTGTTTTAGGGTTTTCTTTTCCTATCATAAAGTTGTTTCTGAAAATAGCGATTTCCAGATCAGGTTCTTCTCCCTTTTTATTTTAATGTCAACGTCGGAGCAGTTCACTTCCCCTGCCCATTCTGGTCGCAATCGTAAGTTATCTCTATCTCTCAATCGAAATATGGATCATATATCATCTGGTTCAACTTTCTCTCAGAATATTGAAAGTATTGAAGGGTTGAGATCTTTGCATGCTGATCAAGAGGTTTTTATTTTATCAATTTTTTCCAGCAATTTCTTAAATGTAGAAGATTTTGTGTAGCGTATATGGAACTGCGACCTAGATTTCGTTTTACAGAACAATATAATCACTTGTACTAAAGTCTTTTTTTCAGAAACAATTTCACAGTTTTGTTAAATGCGATCTCAGCCGCACCTATTTAATTTAATACGCTAAAATTTATGAAATGTGACCACTAATTTAATACATTAAATTTAAGAACTGCGACCACGATCGCAGTTTGTATTAAGAACATTTTCAGTTGTCAAAACTAACTTTATAACTGCGACCTTAGTCACAGTCCTATTTTGTATAGTTCTGACACGTGTCCATATCAATTATATCTATCTTATATACTAAATTACAAGAATTGCGACTTAAGGTCGCAGTATATACTAATGAGAGAGTTTCACAGTTATTATTCACTTTTTTAAAAAACCTGGCCATACGGAAAACTATGACTACGGTCGCAGTCTTTTATTCAGAAGTTACAGATTTCTTTACATCTGCGATCTTGGTCGCAGTTTTAGTTATTACAGTTTAAACGTGTGATTTTCAATTATTTGTTTTTATTTAATTCAGTAATTTGTTTTGTAGAATCTGAATTCACGTGGAGAAATGTCTGGAAGCTCAAATCTTTTTTTAGAGAAACAGTTTTCCACGGATGATGAAGCATACAACTTCTACAATTCTTATGCAAGGTATAGAGGTTTTGGCGTGAGAAGAAAATGAATAGATAAATCACGGAGGCCTCCTCATGAAGTTATTTGCAGAAAATTTTGTTGCAATAAGGAGGGTGTGAAGAAGTTGTGTGACGAAAGACAAGATGGGCTTACAGTCAACCATCAAATCGACACTAAAGTAGCGTGTCCTGCTGAGATGCATGTGCGTCTTCATTTTTTATTTGACAGAAGATCTTGGGTTGTCACCAAATTTGTTGATTATCATTCACATGAATTATCAAGCCCAGAGAAGGTCCATCACTATTACTCTCACCAGACATATCAATCAAAGATTAGCAGAAGTATTATGAGCAATTTGGTTGATATAGGAATTCACCCTTCAAATATTTCCCGTGTTGTTAATGCAATGAATCACGGAGAAGGTTGTGAAAAAAAACTGCGACCTTGGTCGCAATAGTCTTTAATTAAACTATAATACACTCTGACCAAGGTCGCACTGATATATTACACTGCGACAGTGATCGCAATTTTCTAATTAAACCAAATAATTAACCAGTGAGATCCTTTGTTTCTTCATACAGCGACCATGGTTGCAGTGTAATATATCAGTGTCCAATTAATCTAATTTAGTAGAATATTATACACTGCGACCAAGGTCGCACTGCAATTTTGTAATTAACCCAAATAATTTACCATAAAGGGACCTTTGAATCATCATACTGCGACCAGGGTCGCAATATTCAATCAGGCTAACTTAGATAACAGACTGCGACCATACCACCAAAAGGAGTAAATGAACGGCAACACTGCGACATCAGTCGCAGAGTTTTAGTAAAAAAAATCTTAAAAAAACGGACGTGAATAAATTTTAAACAAATAATTTTTAAAAGTCTGCGACCAAGGTCGCATAAATCTAAGACGCTAATTCAGATAACTACGACCCAAGTCGACATAAAAGGGAATGAAAAAAACCTTTTGACCTTGGTCGCTGTGTTAAAAAATTTAAAGTTTAAAAAAAATCTCTAAAATAAAACTCTTTTTATCTTAAACTATAAACTTGATTTAAAGTTTCAGTGTAAAAAAAACAGTTTTAAACTGCATAAATATACTTATTTTTTATGCTTACCTCTTTAAATCATAAAAAGCGAATCTTTCTCTCTTAGTTGCGACCATGGTCGCAAGTTTAAAAAAATTTAACTATTTTTTTAAAAAAAACCAAGAATCTTGAAAATTTAAAAAAATAAAAAAATTTCTTAAAGTACAGTTATTTAGACACTTTTTATTTAAGTTAAGTTAAAATAGGAATATTTCTGAAAAAAGTAAAAAGGGAATCAAAACTGAAAAAATATAACTATTAAAATTTACAAACCCTAAAAAAAAAATTTCGGGTTTCCCCATTACCTTTTTCCGCGGATGATTTCTTTGGCGCCATCTTTAGCAGATATTTTTTTAAAAAACTAATTTTTAAACGAAAATTACCGGAAAATTTGAGAAACAACAGCATTAAATTTTTCGGATTGATCAACTGATAATTTCATATCTGTAAATTTTTTTGAAAGGAAAGGTTTTACATATAGTAAAAAGTTATGAGGGAGGGTATTTTCGTCAAAGCGATTGTTGAAGTGACTGATACTAACTTGGGCGGGAATTTTTTCTGCCATAATTAATGTCAAATTCGTGGCTATTATGTTGCCACGTACTGCCGGCTTAAAAACTCTCTCAGCTGTCGGCTAAGGTACAGTAACCCCTATATATATATATATATATATATATATATATATATATATTACATCCACTGATTAAACTACGTATTTGTGCCTTATAAAGCATAAGTACTCACGCCTAAAAGTGGTTAATGTCACTAATTAAAAACTCTTAGTTTTGTGGCCTTGTTTTCTTGAGTCCTTAACTCCAAGGGGTGTTTTCTGACCTAGTGCCCTAAAAGCATCCGATTAGGGAGTCACCGGCTAAAGGCTCGATATATGGGACAATTAGAAAGCCTAATAAAACTAGGATATCGTCATATACATATTAATAAGCATAAGAGTTGGAGTTGAAGAATCCCGAGTCATATATTCACGGTCATAAAGGTGCATTTGATTTTGGGTAAAATATTAGATTAGAAGATAAGCACAGTTTGAATCCTTACCTTAATTGATAACAAGCTTGCATAAAGACTTAGTTAGGAGTGAATAGTTTGGTAATCCTATGACTTATAGATTATTTGGTTTTTGCAAGAATACTTCAAAAATTCTCTCTTTCAAATACTAACACTTTGTTTTTTTTTTTTTATGGATTTTATGGATTTTGTAGGTGTAATTCATTGAAAACCCTCAGGAGACTATAACTCATCCTCTATGGGTATCCTAGAGGTTTAAAGACTTACTACGAATGCTCAATGTAGTCGCGTGACCTGCGAAAGTGACTAACCTTTTAATTTTCTTGTTTTGCTCGAGGACAAGCAAAAGATAGGTTTTGGGGTGTGATAGTTCACATATTTTCATATTTATTTTGTAATAAACTGTGCTATTTAATATTCTTTTTATTTAATGATGTGTAAATTTTTATTTAATGGGGAAGGAGATAAAGTGAGCCCAAAAGCCCATTTAATTCAGATTTAAATAGATTTATTCTCTTAGCTTGAAAAATCTACTGGGATAATTGCAAATCCAGAAGCCTAGAGGAAATCCTATCAGTATACAATGGGATAACATCAAAAGAGGATTTGTGCACTATAGGGCGTTTGCCTACGTCTGTTGGTGGAGCGATTTAACCCCATCCTCAAGCGTGCTCTCTCCACTCCATTTCTCCTATAAATACTATCACTGCAGAAGGCAAATGGCAGAGAGTGGGGACTAGGATCTTACTTTTAGTTTAGTTTAGGTTTTAATTTTCTTTTTCTTTTTCTTTCTATGTAATTTTCTATTTCTTTCATACCTGAGATTAAAGAGATTCATAAGAGTAAGTGGAAGAATTGTATTGAGAGTGACACCAATGTAATCTGACTCTTTTCTTTTATCGTTTCTCGATTTAATCAAGGCTTGTTTTTAGTTAATCTTTAGGTAGTTGCCCTCTTGTGTATGATTGCAATCCATATGAATCTAAAAGCATCAGAATAGCCTTACTATTGCGAGTGTCACTGATAGCTCATGATGATGGCCTTCTTTCATAGTCTGTAATATTTCATACTTACTCTTGAGTTTTTATGATGTAATGTGGACGAAAACTAAAACCAATCTTATGAACTGTGTAGTGATCGCCTCCAACACAAGGTAACTAACGATCAGAGGTAAAGTAATCAACCAAATAGGTAAGTACACATTTATAAACTTTCTTTCTTTTCGTTTCTTAGTTTAAAAACCAACACTTTCTTCTTCTTTATTCTTTTGTTTCTTTATTTTCCAAATTAGTTTTCTTTTCCTTTTCTTTTTGAAAACAAAGAACTTCTTAACCGGTTTTAGAGAATAGACAATAATACCAAAAAGCTTGTATCACATCTCTCCTTGTGGATCATGACCCGCTTAGCCACTTTACTACAGCAGTAGAATTGAGGAAACTAGAGCACAATCTTAATTTATCATTTCTAAACTCTGTTTTTCTGTCCTCAGGTTTCGTTTCGATCACTTACACATTATGGACATGGTGGAAGGCGAAAATTTGCAAGATACTCAACAACAGCACTTTGATAGGAAGGACATCTTGCGAAGAACAAAGCTACAAATTGTGGAACAACTGGAGCGGTATATTGAAGCCATCAATGGTTCCCATCATCTAGAAACACAATGGGCACTAGACGTATTATACCATCGATAGGGACATTCAGCCACGACCTCGGCGCATATATCATCGATGGCGATGACAAGTTGCTTCGATTTTGTTTGAGTAGTTCAAATAGTCTTTATGTATTTTCTTTTATTGTATTTTGATTTTTTTTTAATTTCTTTTGTGTTAGTTTTAGTATCACGTCGGTTATATTCAAGAATTAACTATTGTAAAGCCTATAAATAAGCATCAAGACTTCTCTTATTAGTATTGATTGAATGAATGAAAAATTTTCAATTCTTGAGATCTGAGATCTTGAGGTTGGTATAAGGGGTGTGAAGCTCAATCTGATATAAAGGGTGCGAACCTCAATCGTGTGCAAGGGGTATAAAAGCCCAAATTTATCTCAGTTCTTATTTCTTTTTTCTCATACCCGAATTTTTCTTTCTATTTCTTTTCCAAAACCTTAGTTTTCCTTTTCTTTAGATTGAAGGTAATTGTGATTCACCCATATTGCATCAATTTTAGTATTAGAGCCCTAGGTTTCCAAACCCCTTCAAATTTTCTTAAAAAAAAAATCAAAACCCCAAACTAGATCTCCCTCTTCTTTCTTCCCAAGTTTATATTTCTTAGATTTTGGGAAACAAAGGAAAAAAGAGAGAAAAAAGAATAAAAACCAAAATCCCCAAAGTTACTGTTCATCGAAAACCCTTCGAAATCATCAAAATTTCCAAATGGCATTGTTCATATTCTCCTCTCCTCACCTCAATTCATACCCTCACCCTAACCCTAGTCGCCCAACCCCCGTCAGTGCCATCACGAGCGTTGCCTCCTCTCTCTCTCCCCCCCTTCTCAGTCTCCATCTCTGCTCCTCCCCGCTTCCAGTTGCTGCGCCACCCTCTCCCTTCACCAGTACGCCGTCGTTGATCTCCTCCCGCTGGCCTCCTGTTCCGCCCTACAACTTAACTCCCTTGTCATCGACCCCACAACTTTGACGGCAAGATCCCTGCATGCTCTTATCTCTCTCCACCTCACCTTCATGTTCCGCCTGAGCACAAAAGCCTGAGCGCTTGCCAATGGCCACCAAAATAACCCGAGCACCCTCACGGCCTCCTCTCTCCCTGCCGCCTCGTCGCCAATGCTCTTCATCATCTCCGCGCGTCGTCGATGGTCACAACATCGAGCCAGCTCTCAAAATTGCCTCCTTCCCTCGGCTTCCACCCTCGTCCTCGACCAGTCAACGCTGGCAACCCTGATATCGTCGACCTTCGACTGCGCCCAGTGAGGCCTCGCCTCACCAATCATTGTTGTTAGCCCCAGCATGATTCTCAGTTAGAGTCTCGACTGGATCCATCTCTGTTCGACCAGATTTGCCTCCAGGATCCGAACCCAACCAACAACTAATTAAGGTTTAATTCATCCGATCCGAGCCTAATTTCTACAGTGAACCAACTATTGATTCGGGTTTAAGTCATCCGACACAAACCGAATTTCTACAGTGTCAATCCAACAGCAGGATCTGACCCGCACCACTACAGTATATACCCGTTAAGTAGAAACAGACCCGTTAAGTTTCAGGTTTCATTTTCGAGTTGTTTCCCGGCCATCCAGAGTCTGATTCATTCCGTTCTTGAAGCGTTGGATCCGTGGAAGACAGGGCTACATGTCAGCAGACACTGAGGTCGACGTGGTCCTTAGTAGGGTATGTTTTTCGAATTCAGACCAGTTATTTCGAGTCTGATAATTAATCTCTGAGTTTTATCGACTTAACTATTGTCCATATATATTGGTGATTTTGCGTGATTCTGCTTCCATGTGATACATTATTTTGATATTGATGGTAGACCTTGCTTGTGTAGCATATATATTAAAATAGAATTGATTAGCATACGCATGTTATTTTGATCAAACAATTTGTTAGCGCTTTTAGTTTTAATGTTTCCTACCCAGGATCGTATTTTGTTAGTGAAGCATGAGTCTAGTAATTTTATCGTTGATTTCTAAAACTCGAACACATTTCACATCAACGTCATCTAGAAATTACATCTTAGGCAGTTTTATTTACTTTCTGGCATTTAGAATCTAGAAACTTATTCGAAACAAAAAAAATTATAAAATTCAAAAAAATAGTTGAATATCTAGTTTAGAGTCTTGTGTTCCCTTACCTTTAGGAGAGTCTAGTCAATTCCTCATCACCCTGATGGATCCGATCGTAGAAGCTCTAATTGTCATAAAACGCGACATATAATCCTGGCTAAGCTTGATAATATGATTCAAACTTGTGAAACCTGAAACCCAAGAATGATAAGCGATCCTCTAACTGGTAAACAACCTACTGTTGTGCACCCACCAGTACACCATATGCCAGGCGTGATCTCCAACCCACTACTGATCAAAGAATACCAGTGTCTAGACCTCCCCCACCTACCAAGTTTCATAGGTCTAGTACCCTTCCACATCCACCTAGGAACGATATTAAGGTCAAGAACACCAAACAAGATAATAGAAGTAAAGGCACCAAAAATAAAATTTTCAAGATTAGCACCGTTGCTAAATGCAATAAGTGCCAAGGTTTGAACATACAGTTGTCGGTTGCTCCAGTCCTATTAAGTTTGTCATTATTAACGAAGTTTTCATTATAGACGCTAAGTCTGAAAGCACTATTTCTCTAGGAATCACTCCCATGATTAAGAAGTTTAGTGTTGTTTCCCCGCTACCACATCTATTGACCCTGTTGTTGTAAATCACCTAGAGGGGGGTGAATAGGTGATAATGCTAATCTAAAAACTAAATGCGCTAAATGCGGAAGCTAATGCAAATTTTGCAACACACTTAATACAACACACAAGTGTAGCCGAATTCCCCGTGAAGGGCTCTGGACTAACTCCTCTTGATTCCCCTTGAATGGGTTGAGGTGCTATGTGAAGCTCTTGTGGTTAAGTACAAGTGAGGCACACACAAACAAGCCAAGCATATAATGAATAAGTAATATGAATCAATGCACGGACAACACAGGCAATATGAATGATATGGCAATATGAATAATGCTTTGCACAAATAAAAGAGAGAGAGTTAGAGATAATGGATCAAACGCAAACACAAAGATATGTTTCGAGGTTCGAGCCCCTAGCTCTACATCCCCGCCTTCACCACCGTGAAGGATTTCCAATCCACTATCTCCCACCGAGGGAACCTCCACCGAGGAGGATTTGTTACAACAAAGGGAGTACCGAACTCCTCTCTCAATACAAACACCACCTCACACAAGAGGGGTAGGCCCTTAGCCAAATAACAACCAATCCACCTCACACTTGAGGGATACAAACCAACAACCAACTCCACCTCACCAAGAGGGAGTAAACACCAATCTCCACCTCTACCAAAGAGGGAGCAAACCAATCACCCGATCAACCTCTACCAAAGAGGGATACAACAAAAGCAAGGGTGTACAACTTGGAGGCTCAATCAACCTCAAACAATCTCTTTTCCCACAAACAAATGATCCTAAATAGATTAGGATAGAGGATAGCTCAAGTGTGAAAAACTAGGTGTTTGGAAAATAAAAACTCAAAGAAAAATACTTGGGAAAACTCTTGTAAAAGATAGAAAATGAAAACCAAGACAAATCTCCCAAAATACTCTTTTCTTTGATTTTTCCAAAAACTTAAAACAAAATAAAGATGGATCTTTTTGGCACTAAAACTCTTTCGAAAACTTGTTTAAAATACTTGAATATCAGAGAAATTTTGGCTCTTAAAATTGGCTAAAACAATGAAGAGATGGGGTATTTATAGCCCCAAAACAAAACTAGCCGTTAGGCTGATCTGGCAGCCTGACAGGCTACCGGTCGGCCGACCCGGCCGACCGCCAACGGTCAGAAATGTGACCGTTGGGGCAACCCGGTCGACCGCCCGGCCGACCGAAATAAACAGAGAGCACTGCTCTCAGGTCCGGTCGGCCGCCCGGCCGACCGTCCCTGTGACTGCCAAACGTGCACAAGCTTGTGCACGTCGGTCAACCGTAAGGGTCGACCGACCTTTGGTGCGGTCGACCCGTGCGGTCGGCCGACCTGGCCAATCAGCCACAAATCTGGGACAGAAATACATGTTAAAATATTTCTAAAAATTCTTTTATCTCTTGTAAAAATACCCAAAAATAGTTTTATCTTTTTGCATTGATATGTAAACATGTGATAAATATTTAGCTCAAATATCAAGCATATGAAACTATTTTTGTGTCTTAACATTTTTACCAAAAACCAAAACATGTATTTTATCAAACTTGTATTTTTCAATAGGAAATCTGATTTTTCCTAAAACTCATGAATAGACATATCAAAATAAGTTTGTTTAAGATATGAAGCATGTATGTATATTGAACACATCTAATATACATAAAAACCATTTAAACTTGTTTTGATCTAAACTATTCATGAAAACCAAATCCAAACATAAAACGTGAGTGTTGTGCACTTGAGCATATCAACTATTCTTATCTTTACAAATGGATCTAAAACACACTAAACTCTATGATACCTAAGTCTTCTTGACGATCTTCATCTTCAAGTCGACTCGGTCCAAAACATCATCCATGAGGTAGGCAAAGTGTGATCTTGATGCTTGAGCCCTGAAATCACCATGTGAAAGCTTCTAAAACACCTCTCTTGGAAGCAATCACCAACTAATATCTTGTTACATGATCTGAAACTAAAATCACAAGATTATTAGTAAACATAACTACATGAGTTAATCATCATCAAAACTAGGGTGGAAGGCCTTTGGGCCAACAATCTCCCCCTTTTTGATGATGACAAAACTCATGGAGTTATATATGCATGGATTAAAGTTAAGCTTCAAAGAAGCTCCCCCTTAACTCATGCATAAACAAATAAATAATAATATGCAATGAATAACAATGCATAATTATGCATAAACAATAAGTGGCTCTAGATACCAATGAAATGTTTAAAACAAAACATGCTCTAGATACCAATTAAAATTAAACTAAATTAAACTTAATAATTAAACTTAATATATGCAAAACATAAACATGCATATATAAAACTTCTCAAATAATTCTCTCCTTTTTGTCAATCATCAATAAAGGGGTAAAAACCAAAACAAAACAAAATCTTCTCCCCCTTTTTGTTCGAAACAATGAATCAACAAAAGGTTGAAAACAAGAAAAATAATATTCTCCCCCTTTTTGTCTAAAACAAAAACAAAGTCAATAAGGGGTTACATTCAATTAAGATATCAATTAAAAATATGTCAAAGTAGAGCATCTTGATACCAATTGAAAGTAAACGAAAAATATTGATACCAATTTTAAGCAAAACACATGAAAATCTTGATACCAATTGAAATTAAACATAATAAATTTTGAATTGTCTAAACAAAAATTTTGATACCAATTGTAAATAATTTTCATTTTGAACATGTGATACCAATTTGAAATTTTCAATCATAAAGTATGGGAGTGAAAAACAAATACTAATTGAAAGATGAGATACAACTTTTCTCCCCCTTTATGAAATACCAAAAGAAATATTGCATAAGCTTGTATATGAATACCAATTGAAAACTAATCAATTGAAACAAAATTGAAACTCAAGGTGTTAGGTTATGCTAAGCTTGAGTAAACAAAAAACTAAAATTTTGTGATATTTTTGAACACAAATAAAACATATATATGTATGAAAGATAGATACCAATTGAAATTGATATTCTTGGATTGAAAGCATACATACATACAAACATATATGAGTATACAAGAAAGGTCAAAATTGATACCAATTGAAAGAATTCAATGATACCAATTAAAATAACAATAATGATCAGGTGTATACATCATATAACTACCACCCAATCATGGTTCAAGTTTTAAATGATTTTCATTTTAAAGCATACATGAACATGATCTCCCATCCAACCTCCCATTGATGGTAGGGTTTTCAAAAAATAGGGTTGAAAACAAGCTTTGTTTGAAAACTCTACCAAATGAAGAATATCGCAACTAGTTATAAGAAAAATTTGTAAACTAGTACGAAATCCTTCAAGTAAGGAATAAAACAAAAATATTTTTCATGAAACATGAAATCCACATGGCACTAAAACACTCAAAATCTATTAAGCTCAAACATACTCATGAAAAACACAATCATGAGAAACATTGTAAAAGAGGTGAGTGTACAAGTGTTATGTGAAACACATAATCATGAAAAATGACAATTAAGCTCAATATTCCTTAAGACACGAAAACATGAAAATCATCAAAACTATTTAATCTTCAAGGTATATGTATGTCCTATACAAATTAAAGTATACATACATATCCAAACACAACGAGTCCACAAAGATATATGCATGAAGGCACGTGGCTCAAAAGGATGTACATGTATAACAATAATTTGGATAAAATGGACATATACATGAAGTTAAACATAAACACAAAAACATGAAACAAATCCAAAAATAGGAATACAAGTTTAAAATTCATGAATCATCAAAACTAAACTATACTAGCACATCTAATGGGTTCAAATAAGCATTCAAGCACAAAATATATAGATTTATTTGTGACCCACTATATGTACAAATATATACCTAGTCTTAATGAAAACTAACATCTAAACATGTAATCAAATCATGAAGCATCAAAACGGGATAAAAATCAACATGATAAACATAAACATGATTATTAAGAAATCCACAAGTTATTAAACCTATGATAAACATGATAGCTAAACAAAGGTGAGAACACTAAAATATGGGTCCATATAAACATGGGTGTCTCAAAATGCTATACATGCATGTCAAGGGTCTAATAAACATGGCATTAACATAATAATCTACAAACAATAAAACATACTATAAATGATAAACATGGAAGCATGCAAACATAAATAAGGAGTTAGAGACCGTTACCAAAACCTATGAGGCAACTTTCCTTGTCTCCAAAACATGGTGGTCTTCTCCACCAAACATCCCTTGAAAATGATGCATCCAATTGATTTCCATGAGGCTCAGAACGCATCCACTCCAAGGTACGGCTACTCTCACGTCATGTGAGAGCCCACACCTACATCAAAAACTCTAGGGGTGATTTTTGGTACCCACAACTTTTTGGGTCCATGGGGGTTAGTACCTTCTCTAACCCAAACAAATTTAGTTGCTAAATTTGAAGAATGTAATCTATCAAAGCAAAATTTAGCAAGGTGGCCCTTACGTCCACAATGTGTACAAGTGTACACATGAGCATACATTGTGTGATGGTGTCCGTGAGGAGCATGTGTATGCCGTGATGGGTGTGTATGCATAATAGATGGAACTTGTTTCTTTCGAAACAAAGTTTCCAAACGTGTATGGCCCACAACACATTGGCTCAAAGTGGAGCCCAAACAATCAATATTCTTCTTTAAAACATTTATATCATTTTTAATCAAAGAAGAAGTGGAGCATGCAAGGGGTGAAGTGTGAGATACTACCCTAGCATGGCAAACATGAGAATCAATCTTATTTTGCAAAACATCATTTTTCTTTAAACAAACATCTAAATCATTTGAAATAGAAATTATTTTGTTTTTCAAAGCAACATTCTCTTTCAAAACAAGATCAACTTTTGAAAACAAATTTTCATTTTTCTTCAAAAGAGTTTCACAATCATTTTTAGATTTTAAAAATTCATTTTCTTTTAAAACAAGGTCTAGTTGAGATCTCAATGAATCCCTTTCATTATAGACCTCAACCTTCTCTTGCAAAACATTGTTAAGTCTAGAATGTAAACTTTTATTTTCTTTTTCAAGGCCTAGACTTTTCTTTTTCAAAATCTTATATTTTTCAATCAATTTTCACAAACAATAGATAGTTCTTCATTCAAAGCATGGGCATCAACATAATCATTTGAAGAACTAGCACAATCATCACTATCTAGTTGAGATTCCGAATGTACCTCAAGGGAGTCATTCCCTTGGACCATTAAGCATTGAGAGTCGGATTCTCCACTAGACTCCTCTTCTTGTTGGATTGACAATTGAAGCTCGGAGGTGGTGGTAGTGGTTGTCAACAAATTCCACACTGCAAAGGCGGAATCAATGTTAGAAACACGTATAAGATGATCTTTAGATAATGTGCTTCTAATGGCCTCAAGGGCTTGTGCATTGGCCCCTATATGATTGCGATTACCAAGATAGCATTTCTTGGTGGCCGCAAGGAAAACATGTAAGCCTAGTTTTGGAGGTATATGGCCATCCTAGTCTTCCAAACAAGAATGTTGGAAGCATCATACATAGGTGGGGTCATGAAGTCCATGGTAAACTATATGAGTGTGCAAACAAGCAAATGCAAACAATAGATTAGCAAACAAATGGATCTCACTCCTAGGATTTTAAGCCTAAGTATCAGGAGCGTTGGCTCTGATACCAATTGTAAATCACCTAGAGGGGGGTGAATAGGTGATAATGCTAATCTAGAAACTAAATGCGCTAAATGCGGAAGCTAATGCAAATTTTGCAACACACTTAATACAACACACAAGTGTAGCCGAATTCCCCGTGAAGGGCTCTAGACTAACTCCTCTTGATTCCCCTTGAATGGGTTGAGGTGCTATGTGAAGCTCTTGTGGTTAAGTACAAGTGAGGCACACACAAACAAGCCAAGCATATAATGAATAAGTAATATGAATCAATGCACGGACAACACAGGCAATATGAATGATATGGCAATATGAATAATGCTTTGTACAAATAAAAGAGAGAGAGAGTTAGAGATAATGGATCAAACGCAAACACAAAGATATGTTTCGAGGTTCGAGCCCCTAGCTCTACATCCCCGCCTTCACCACCGTGAAGGATTTCCAATCCACTATCTCCCACCGAGGGAACCTCCACCGAGGAGGATTTGTTACAACAAAGGGAGTACCGAACTCCTCTCTCAATACAAACACCACCACACACAAGAGGGGTAGGCCCTTAGCCAAACAACAACCAATCCACCTCACACTTGAGGGATACAAACCAACAACCAACTCCACCTCACCAAGAGGGAGTAAACACCAATCTCCACCTCTACCAAAGAGGGAGCAAACCAATCACCCGATCAACCTCTACCAAAGAGGGATACAACAAAAGTAAGGGTGCACAACTTGGAGGCTCAATCAACCTCAAACAATCTCTTTTCCCACAAACAAATGATCCTAAATAGATTAGGATAGAGGATAGCTCAATTGTGGAAAACTAGGTGTTTGAAAAACAAAAACTCAAAGAAAAATACTTGGGAAAACTCTTGTAAAAGATAGAAAATGAAAGCCAAGACAAATCTCCCAAAATACTCTTTTCTTTTATTTTTCCAAAAACCTAAAACAAAATAAAGATGGATCTTTTTTGCACTAAAACTCTTTTGAAAACTTGTTTAAAACACTTGAATATCAGAGAAATTTTGGCTCTTAAAATCTTGGCTAAAACCATGAAGAGATGGGGTATTTATAGCCCCAAAACAAAACTAGCCGTTAGGCTGATCTGGCAGCCTGACAGGCTACCGGTCGGCCGGCCCGGCCGACCGCTAACGGTCAGAAATGTGACCGTTGGGCAACCCGGTCGACCGCCCGGCCGACCGAAATAAACAGAGAGCACTGCTCTCAGGTCCGGTCGGCCGCCCGGCCGACCGTCCCTGTGACTGCCAAACGTGCACAAGCTTGTGCACGTCGGTCGACCGCAAGGGTCGACCGGCCTTTGGTGCGGTCGACCCGTGCGGTCGGCCGACCTGGCCTGTCAGCCACAAATCTGGGACAGAAACACATGTTAAAAATATTTCTAAAAATTCTTTATCTCTTGTAAAAATACCCAAAAATAATTTTATCTTTTTGCATTGATATGTAAACATGTGATAAATATTTTAGCTCAAATATCAAGCATATGAAACTATTTTTGTGTCTTAACATTTTTACCAAAAACCAAAACATGTATTTTATCAAACTTGTATTTTTCAATAGGAAATCTGATTTTTCCTAAAACTCATGAATAGACATATCAAAATAAGTTTGTTTAAGATATGAAGCATGTATGTATATTGAACACATCTAATATACATAAAAACTATTTAAACTTGTTTTGATCTAAACTATTCATGAAAACCAAATCCAAACATAAAACGTGAGTATTGTGCACTTGAGCATATCAACTATTCTTATCTTTACAAATGGATCTAAAACACACTAAACTCTATGATACCTAAGTCTTCTTGACGATCTTCATCTTCAAGTCGACTCGGTCCAAAACTCCATCCATGAGCTAGGCAAAGTGTGATCTTGATGCTTGAGCCCTGGAATCACCATGTGAAAGCTTCTAAAACACCTCTCTTGGAAGCAATCACCAACTAATATCTTGTTACATGATCTAAAACTAAAATCACAAGATTATTAGTAAACATAACTACATGAGTTAATCATCATCAAAACTAGGGTGGAAGGCCTTTGGGCCAACAGTTGTTACTGTCACAACTATTGCCCATCCTTTCCCTTCTATCGCTCTGCTGCCGACTCCATCTTCCCCTTCACCACTTGTTGCTCCAGCTTTTTCCACTTATATCGTGACTTGCTCTGATCGCCACTCCCTTCCTCCTCTACTGCCGAACCCTACTATCGTTGCCTACTCTGGTCGCCAACCTCTTCCTCCGCCATTGCTGACCATCCCCTTCCTCTTTTGCTTTATCATTCACCAATGTCTCACTACCGGTCTCACACTACCCTGGCAGAATATTAGTATGGACATCGTGTTAGATCTCCCAAAACTGTTAGAAAACACGTTATTGGTCTAGTTTCAGAAGAAAGTTTCCCAACTTGCTGTGTTAACGAGTGAATCCCATAGAACATGTAGACTCAAAAGGCAAGTTGATCTTAAGTTGTCAAGTGCTCAAGTTGCCTATAACACATCTGTTAATAGGACAAAAGATAGCCCCATGATGAGATTGCTTTTGGTTTTAAGCGCAAACAATCCACAGACCTTTTCCTCATAGCTGATCACTATAGAGTTTCTGAGTCTGCGTCATCATTGGCATCATCTATTGTATCACACGTGCATGAAGTACACAAGAAAATAAGTGATAAGATTACTCAAAACAACGACAACTACAAGTTACGAGCTGATGTTAGGATCAGATTAAAAACTTTTAATGTTGGTGATGTTAAAAAGTTGCATGCTTGTAATGATGATCCATTTCAAATCTTAAATAAATTAAACGATAATGTTTATGTTATAAATTTTGTATCAATTCTACTCTCAATATTAAAGATCCAGTAGATTACAAAGGTCTTGATTTATCCTACTAGTTGATGAGCCTACCTTGATCATATTTTTAAGAGCTCTTCTCTTCTTCCACTATAAAATATTTTACCTAACACAACAGATAAAATCGAAAAAAACCTTGAATGATGAGATTATCGCCACCAATGACGGTGAACTTTAAATATCTAGTTCGTTGGAAAGGGAAAGTGACGACTGATGATGCATGGATTGACTCAGATGTTGTGGAGCGATAAGAGAGCATTTCTACCCTAGACTCGACGGGGTCAAGTTTTCTTTCACTGGGACATCCAGTCGCGACCTCAGTGCATATATCATCGATGGAGAAGACGTGTTGCTTTGATTTTGTTAGAGTAATTCTAGTAGTCTTTATGCATTTTTATAATATTTTGAATTTTTTAGTTCTTTATATTAGTTTTCGCACCACATCGATTATATTAAAGAGTTGACTTTTGTAAAATTTATAAATAGGCCTCAAGACTTCTCTTATTAGTATTGAATGAATGAAAGTTTAAGTTAAATTCTTGAGATCTGAGATTTTTGAGGTTGGTGTAAGGGGTTTGAAGGCCAATCTAGTGTAAGAGATGTGAAGTCCAACATGTGCGAGGGATGTGAAGCCCAAATTTATCCCAGTTCTTATTTCGTTTTTCTCAGACCCTAATTTTCCCTTTCTATTTCTTTTCCAAAACCCTAGTTTTTTTTTTCTTTGAATTGAAGGTGATTGCGATCCACTCATATTACATAAACCACGCTCGGGTTTAACTTCTAACCTGATGCAGGTAACCATGTGTCATTATCAATATATATATATATTATATATATATATATTATATAATATATATATATATATATATATATAAGAGCTCTTTGAAGAAAATGACAAGGTTCTCCCTCACGACATTGACTCCATGTCCCTCAAAGGGTTGGTGAACACGATTCGAAATTTCTTGCAACGCAAGAGGTACCTCATCGTCTTAGACGACGTGTGGGACACTAACGTTTGGTTTGAAATCAGTACAGCATGGCTGGATTGTAAACGGTGGTAGCAGATTATAACGACTCGAATCCATGTAGCCATGCTAGCACTTGAGAGCCGTGTTATCGCGATTCTCCCCTTGTCTGAGAGTGATTCATGGCTTCTCTTCTGTAAGAAAGCATTTTCAAAGGATGAAAATAGAATTTGCCCTCGAGAGATGGAGCAATGCGCTGGAAAGACCACAGAACGGTGCCAAGGCTTGCCGCTGGCTACCGTGACTGCAGCTCGGGTAGCAGCTTCGAGAGAGCAAAACAAGGAGGAATGGGAGAAAGTTTATCAAGGCCTCAGTTGGGAGATGACGAACCATAATAGGACGTTTGAGACAGTTGATATAGTGAAAAATATTTTGAACTACAGCTTTAAGGATCTTCCGTATTATCTAAGAAATTGCCTTCTATATTGTAGCATTTTCCCCAAGGATTATCTGATAAAGCGTAAAAGGCCTAATCCGGTTGTGGGTCGCAGAAGGTTCTATTGAGAACGGCCGCGGAAAAAGAACGACAGGGGAGGTGGCAGACGACTATCTTGATGAGTTCATCTATCAGTGCATGCTTCAAGTGTCCAAGAGGAAAAAATTTTGGAAGGTTTCAAAACTTAGAAACACTGGGTCTTTACAACAGCAGCATTGAGAGATTGCCTCGCGGAGTAATGAAGCTGAAGAAGACACCTATTTGTCGAGAGTGTCTCAGATATAACATATGCCGAACTTAGCTGCACCCAGGTGTCATTGCACCGAAAGGGATATGGAATTTGACGAGCCTGCACACAACTTAACTCAAAGCAATTGAAGAAATGGTTCAAAAAATGGGCAGTATGACACAACTAGAGACACAACTAAGAAGCTCAAGGATAACCAAAGTAAGAGGCATACATTGCGCAGAATTGTGTAGTTCTTTATCAAAGATAAGTGTCACGTCATGCTTCCCAAAATATGTGAAAACGGAGTCGCGAGGAGAGTCAGCGATGTATATACGCAAGGAAAATACCCCACGTATACACACTAAACCTAAAGTAACCTGAACAAGTTATAAATCTAAACCATTATAAATCAATATCTTTACAATATGACATATAAATATCTAACACAATGATAGCAGATGAATGAAGAAAAAAAATGGCAACTGGATACTATAGATAGAATCAAGAAATAACATAAATAAAGAGTAGGAATACCTATAACCAAAAGAGAGAGGCTCCACCTCCTCGCAACATGTACGATCTCAACGAACACCTGATCAATGAAATAAAGCAGGTCCAATATCTGGACGTGCGAATTCAGGGTCGTCAGAAGCAACCTAATGAATGTATAAGAAAAGGGGAGTGCTCGTGCATTTAAACAGTGTGTACAATAACAACATGACAAACTGAAAATAAAAGATAATTGAATAATCAATATCATGAACAGAAAGCAATGTCAGTCAGTACAATATCAGATGTCCAAATCAGGTCAAGTGTACAGTCAGATGTTTATCATGGTTTATATATATGTACAATCAGGTGACTACAGTCAGTCCCAATAAATTACGAACAGTTCATTATTATTTATGATGTCAGTGAACGCCAATTGCTACCTGTAATAGACGCATCCCATACTGCGCCTATCACACGTGTCAATCAAGATCCTAAGTTATTGAAACTGATTGGTTAGAGACATTGTCCATGTTTTAGGTGAGACTCGTACATACTCGGGACCACGGCCTAGATGCCTGGCGCTGAACCAGGCCTTACCGCCAAGCAGTCAGTAACAGTACTCACTGTATGGACAGTGGAACAAACAGTACAGATGGGATGCAGTCATCCCCCAGGAACCCTGCAGTGGAACTCTCAGTCGGCTGCGCAACCTGTATCCTAGGTACACCCGAAATTCAGACGATGTCTCCTCCATCAATTTCTCCAATCCCAGTATAAGTTATCCATTTACATTGTTAATTAATTCAGTTAAGACAATCAATATCCATATTACTTATAATGCTGGGATGATGCGGTGACAGTAACGGTACAGTATAACAGTGAACAGTAATCGTATACACGGTGAACAATATCAGTAACAGTGAACGGTAACAGTAACCGTGTATACGATGAACAATAGCACTGTATAGGGTATTACGGTCAAACAATCATGTCCCAATAACTTTAAGTAACATGAATTATACAGTAATAGTCCTGCACCTCTAGTCAATGTGCTATCTCATATTTAAACTGATCGAGATCTCATCCACTGATATTATATCTGCAACTGATTCATCAACTCATGATCTCAAAAGCAATCCTCGTGAGCCTCACATATCAATCCATGTTACATATAATCTGAAAAATCATCAAGAACATCAAATACAGATCTGTGTCAGGATACTTAATATTAGAAACCTTGGGTCCAGTAAATAGTTAATCAGCTCTTTCATCACAACCAATCTACTTTAATTCTCTAAATCATCAATATGTTCCTCCTCTAAATCAGTGATGTATACAAGTCTCAATATCTAAAATAAACACACTCCACCGTATCTAAATAGTCATCGCTATTCAAATCCGATCCAGATTATCAATCAACCCTCAGTTCCATCAAGCTCAATTAAAAGGATCCAAATCTAATGTAACTACTCAAATGTCAAAGTATAATCCACGAGTTCTGATCAGTCCGGACAAACACATATTCTCAACTCAAGGTCAGCTTCACTCCAATCAAGTCTACTGATAAGTCTAAGTCACAGATCCCTTCTTTTAACAAAGAATTTCCTATTTAATTAACCACGATATTAATTAACTTCCATCTAGTTCACTCCAATAAGGAAGAATCAAGTCTGATAATAACGCATACAACTATCCACTTATCTAACTATGATCACAACTAATAATCGTCAAGCCTCAATCAGATTTCAAGTAAACACATTATACCAGGATCCGAATCAAAATGGTAGAATGACTAAATATGAACTGAGAAAACTGCTAATATCACAGTGTTAGAATATCGAGTCTAAATATCCTTAAACATCAAATATATCACTGATTCATCATCATCAAGATCCAACTCTCCCACATCATAATAATTTATAACAAATAATTTACTACGTATCTGTTAAAATCCACTATTCTAATTAATCTGATCTGCTGCCAACCCTAAGTCAACTCAACTTCAATTACGTCCATCAAAAATACCCAAGATAGTAAAACTCTAAGTTAATCTCCACTGATTGGTCCCAATACCCGGTTCTAATATAGGAGACCCAATTTATCAATGAAACATCTCATTAATTAATCCTCAATTTACATATCAATTATCAACCTGTTATTATCAATAAGGGAGGTCATGCCTAATACTCATATATCTAGAATACTGGACCAATTCTATAACAGTGCAAGTGACATATCAATAAAATAGTACCAAGACATCATAGTATAATAATGGTTAGGCATGAGTAAAATAATATAGAAATCAGATACATATTCGCATGAAATGATAAGATAAATGCTTGAATTAAAATAGACCAATAGACAAACACTCACATGAAATGACGTGATTTTTTAACCGAAACGTCGTCTAGTCTTCACTGCACGAACCAGTATGGATCTCCGGATCATCCCATGAGTCGGTCTTCGAATCGCCAGTGTATTGAGTCCATAACGAGTACAACTCCGAATCTCCCGTAACGGGTCCGGATTGCACGAACGCGTCTGAAATCACTGCAACGCGCATCCAAACACATGAACTCACACCCATAAAATTATAGACACGTATTGGTACACATCTCATACACATATGCACTCCACATCATACACGTACACTTTTATACATATAATATACATGCAGTTACAGACATACATATATATACATTATACATACACATTCACACGCATATAGTTACCCGCATACATATACATGTATACATTTACCCACACACTTAAACACAGTCATGCACACATCATCACATTAATTTATATGTTTTTATAATACACATCATAAAGAGAGAAAGAGAAATAGAAAGGAGAGGAAGGGACTCATGCAATGGCAAGGCTTGCGGCGCGCCGACAGAGGCTCCGGCGGAGGGGCGGAGGTCGCGGAGGATGCCGATAGATAGACGATCTCGCCGGGAAGAGCGCGGATGCGTTCGCGCTCGCCGACGGCGATCAACGACGACTCACAGAGAGACTGAAGATGGATCGGAGGATGCTCGGAGGCCAGCAAAGGGGCTGTTGGTGAAGAGATGAGTGCATGGGGAAGATGAAAAACACTAGAGGGGGGGTGAATAGGGTAAGTGCTAATCTAGTGAACTAAATGCGCTAAATACGGAAGCTAATGCAAATTATTGCAACACACTTAATACAACACACAAGTGTAGCCGAATTCCCCGTGAAGGCTCTGGACTAACTCCTCTTGATCCCCTTGAATGGGTTGAGGTGCTATGTGAAGCTCTTGTGGTTAAGTACAAGTGAGGCACACACACAAGCAAACCAAGCAAATAAGGATGAATAGCAATATGAATATATGCAAGGCAACACAAGCAAATATGAATATGAAGATGAATGATGCTTTGCACAAAATAAAGAGAGAGAGAGAGAGTTGAGAGATATTGGATCAAACGCAAACACAAGGATATGTTTCGAGGTTCGAGCCCCTAACTCTACATCCCCGCCTACACCACCGTGTAGGATTTCCAATCCACTATAGGAGTACCGAACTCCTCTCTCAATGCCACCGAGGCAATACAACCACAATCCACCTCTACCGAAGAGGGATAAGGCCCGTAGCCGATACAAACACAATCACCTCTACCAAAGAGGGATCCAAACCAATACCACTCCGATCAACCTCTACCAAAGAGGGATACACAAAAGTAAGGAGGGTTTACAATCTTGGAGGCTTAACCTCAAACACTTCTCTTTTTCTCTCTTTTCCACAAAACAAAGATCCTAAATAGATTAGGATAGAAGATAAGCTCAAGTGAAAAAACTAGGTGTTTGAAAATCAAGAAATCAAAGAAAAACACTTAAGAAAATTCTTGCAAAAGATATAGAAAGAAAATCAAGACAAATCTCCCAAAATACTCTTTTCTTTGATTTTTTCAAAAACCTAAAACAAATAAGATGAATTCTTTTTGGCCCAAAAAACACTTTTGAAATCTTTTAAAACACTTCAGAAAACTGAGAATTTTTGCTCTTGAAAATCTTGGCTAAAACCCCCAAGAGTTAGGTATTTATAGCCCAAACAGAAAACTAGCCGTTAGGCTGATGTGGCAGCCTGACAGGTTACCGGTCGATCGGCCCGGTCGACCGCCAACGGTCAGAAATGTCACCGTTGGGCAAACACGGTCGACCGGCATGGTCGACCTAAACAAACAGAGAGCAGAGCTCTCAGACCCGGTCGACCCTGACGGTCGACCGTCCCTGTGTCTGCCAAACGTGCACAGATCTGTGCACGTCGGTCGACCGACCCGGTCGACCGACTTCATCCCAAGTCGACTAGGTCAGTTGACTAGTCGACTGGTTGAAGCCTGGAACAGAAATCTGGGTCAGAAAAACAGTTTAAAAATATTTTGAAAAATCTTTTAAGTCTTCTAAAAATCCACAAAACTTGTTTTAACATATTATATTAAAACACAAACAAGTGATAAAAATTTCAATACATATATCAATCATATCAATTCATTTTGAGTCTTGCAAATTTTATCAAAACCAACACTTGTATTTTTATCAAACTTGATTTTTCAATACATGAATAGGAAAGTCAAAATAAGTTTGTCTAGCAAGTTTAAAGCATGTATGTATATCTAGAACATATCTAATATACATAAAAATAAAGTAAACTTGTTTTGATCTACTATTCATGAAAACCAAAAACCAAACATAAAACGTGTGTTTGTTTGTGCACTTGAGCATATCAACTATTCTTATTTTTACAAATGGATCTAAAACACACTAAACTATGGATACCTAAGTCTTCTTGACGATCTTCATCTTCAAGGCGACTCGATCCACAAACACCGTGATCCATGAGCTAGGCAAGGTATGATCTTGATGCTTTGGCCCTGGAATCACCATGAAAAGCTTCTAAACACCTTTGTTGAAGCTAATCACCAACTAATATCTTGCTAAAGATCTGAAACTTAAAATCACAAGAATATAGTAGTAAACATAACTACATGAGTTAATCATCATCAAAACTAGGGTGGAAGGCCTTTGGGCCAACAATCTCCCCCTTTTTGATGATGACAAAACTCATGGAGTTATATATGCATGGATTAAAGTTAAGCTTCAAAGAAGCTCCCCCTTAACTCATGCATAAACAAATAAACAAAAGATATGCAATGAATGTACATAAACATGTATGCATCAACATGCATAAAACAAATAAACATGTTCTAGAAGCTCTAGATACCAATTAAACTTAATATATGCAAAAACATAAGTATCCATATAAAACACAAATTATTCTCCCCCTTTTTGTCAATCATCAACAAAGGGGTAAACAATAAAATGAGAGGTAAAAATTTTTCTCCCCCTTTTTGTCAATCAAAAAAATAAAACAATGTTCTCCCTCTTTTTGTCTAAAAACAAAAACAAGGTCAACAAGGGGTGACAATCAATTAGGATATCAATTGAAAATATGTCAATGAAGCATCTTGATACCAATTGAAAATAAACAAAGATCAATAAATGTTATATGCTATATACATTCATGAAGAGGAAGACGCTAAGTTAGCTTCCCTACACATATGCATTCATGAAGGAGAGATGTTAAGCCCTAATTCACATAACACACATTATGTAATGCATAAGAGGAGATGTGAAGCTCCCCTACACACGTGTACCACATAACGAAGAGATGTTAAGCTCTTCAATACAAGATACACTCATTATGAATCTATATGTGGAAGAGATGTGAAGCTCTCCTTGCATATAATCAATACAAATCAAAACTTTTGTATTTTTTTAAACAAAATTTTTAGATACCAATTTAAAACACAACACATCTTGATATCAAAAGAAAGTATTTTTCTTTTTAAGCCATATAAACAATTGAAATGACTATTTACTATAATAAAGTAAGGGAGTGAAAATACAAATACCAATTGAAATATGAACATCGAATTTTCTCCCCCTTTATGAAATACCAACAAAAACTATGCGTAGGCTTGTAATAAGATACCATTGACAACTAAATCAATTGAAATAAAGTTGAAGCTCAAGCTCTAGCATAAACAAAATTATGCTCATGATATAGAAATATAATAGCACAAATAAAACAAGCATATGTGTATGAAATAGAATGAGTACCAATCACTAATAGATGATACCAATTGAAGATATACATACACAGTAAACATATGAGTATACAAAAAGATCAAAATGATACCAATTGAAAGAGTTCAATGATACCAATTGACATAACAATAAGTTCAAGTGTATACATCATATTACTACCTCCCAATCATGGTTCAAGTTTTAAATGATTTCATTTTAAGGCATACATGAACATGATCTCCCATCCATCCTCCCATTGAAGTAGGGGTTTTCAAAAATAGATTTGAAAAATAAGCTTTGCTTGAAAAACTCTACCAAAATGAAGAATACCGTAACTAGTTAAATGGAAAATATTTTAAACTAGTACGAAATCCTTCAAGTAAGGAATAAAATAAAATTATTTTTCATAAAACACATGTAAATCACATAGCACTTGAAAACACTCAATATTCAATAAAGTCCATACATGCTCATGAAAACATACTCATGAGAAATATTTTAAAAATGGTGAGTGTACAAGTAATGTGTGACATGGCATTATGAAATTTTCAATTAAGCTCAAAATTCCTTGAAACAAGAGAACACGAAAATCATTAAAACTTATTTAATCTTCAAGGTATATGTATGTCTATACAAAATTAAAGTATACATACATATCCAAACACAACGAGTCCACAACGATATATGCATGAAGGCACGTGGCTCAAAGGATGTATATGTATAACAATAATTTGGATAAAATAGACATATACATGAAGTTAAACAAATAAACACAAAAACATGAAACTTTAAATTTCCATTAAGACACGTTTCATTTCAAGGCATATGTATGATTTGTCAGCACAAAAAGTATACATACATATCCCTAAACACTATTGAGTTCATATGTATAGATTTGCATAAAAAGCAAATGACTCAAGGGGTATTCATGTATATCTTGAAGTTTGGCAAAATTACATATATATGAAATGAAAACTCATAAAACAAATCCAAAAATAGGAATACAAGTTTAAAATGTGTGAATCATCAAAACTAGACTATACTAGCACATCTAATGGGTTCAAATAAGCAATCAAGCCCAAACATATATAGATTTATTTGTGGCCCACTATATGTGCAAGTATAAATCTTCTAGTTTTAATGAAAACTAACATCTAAACATGTAATCAAGGCATAAAGCATAAAAACAAAACACAAATCATTTAGACTAAGATTTATACTAGCGTCGTAAACATGATTATCATGCAAATACATATGTTATTAAACCTATGATAAACATGATAGCTAAACAACTATGAGAACACAAAATGGGTGTCTCAAATTGCTATTCATGTATGTCAAGGATTCAATTAAACATGGTATTTTCACAATAATCTATAAACATCAAAAATATGAAATACAAATCATATATGATCAATATGTACATGCATCTGCATTAGATCTAGGTCATACAAATTAGTTTAACCAAGGTGAGAACACAAAAATATAAGTCCATATAAAACATGGGTGTTTCAACAACTAATATGTATAACACTAATCTAATTAACATGGCATATTCATGATGATCACTAAACATCAAAACATTCTATAAACATATGATCATGAAAAGTATGTAAACAATAATTAGGAGTCAGGAATCGTTACCAAAACCTAGAAGGCAACTCTCCTTGTCTCCAAAACATGGTGGTCATCTTCACCAAATCTTCCCTTGAAAGTGATGCATCCTATTGATTTCCTTTAAGTACGGAACGCATCCACTCCAAGGTACGGCAACTCTCACGTCATGTGAGACCCCACACCTACATCAAATAAAGGAGGGGTGGTCTTTGGTACCCATATCTTCTTGGGTCCATGGGGGTTAGTACCTTCTCTAACCCAAACAAACTTCTTTGCTAAATTATCAACATGTATTCTATCATAGCAAAATTTAGCAAGGTGGCCCATACGTCCACAATGTGTACAAGTGTACACATGAGCATACTTGTGATGGTGTCCGTGAGGAGCATGTGTATGCCGTGATGGGTGTGCATGCATAAAGGATGGAACTTATTTCTTTCGAACCAAGATTCCAAAAGTGAGTGGTTCATGGCACATTGGCTCATAGTGGAGCCCAAACAATCAACCTTCTTTTTAAGCAAACAAATATCATCATTAATCTTAGAAGAAGAAGTGTGGCATGCAATAGGTGAAGTGTGTGATACTACCTAGCATGGCAAACATGTGCATCAATCTTATTTTTCAAATAATCATTTTTCTTTAAACACACATCTAAATCATTTGAAATAGAAATAATTTTATTTTTCAAAGCAACATTCTCTTTTAAACAAAATCAACTTTTGAAGACAAATTTTCATTTTTCTTCAAAATAACATGGCAATCATTTTTAGATTTTAAAAACTCATTTTCTTTTAAAACAAGGTCTAGTTGAGATCTCAATGAATCCTTTCATTATAGACCTCAACCTTCTCTTGCAAAACATTGTTAAGTCTAGAATGCAAACTTTTATTTCTTTTTCAATTCCTAGACTTTTCTTTTTCAACAAATTATATTTTTCAATTAATTTTCACAAACAATGATAGTTCTTCATTTAAAGCATAGGGATCAACATAATCATCACATGAAGAACTAGCATCAAAACCATCTAGTTGAGATTTCGATTGTACCTCAAGGGAGTCATTCCCTTGGACCGTATAGCATTGTTGCGGCTCGGATTCATCTCCACTAGATTCCTCTTCTTATTGGATTTGCAATTGAAGCTCGGAGGTGGTGGTGGTTGTCAACTTGTTCTACACTACAAAAGCGGAATCAAGGTAGAAACACTCATAAGATAATCTTTAGGAAGTGTGCTTCTAATGGCCTCAAGGGCTTGTGCATTGGCCCCTATATGATTGCGATCTCCAAGATAGCATTTCTTGGTGGCCGCAAGAAAGACATGCAAACTAGGTCTTCAAATAGCTACTCATCATAACCTTCCAATCTCAAGTCTAGAAATGTCAAACATAGGAGGGCTATCCATGAGGGCAAACTAAATGTGTGCAAACAAACAAATAAGATTAGCAAACAAATGGATCTTACTCCTAGGATGTTAAGCCTAAGTATCAAGAGCACTAGCTCTGATACCAATTAAACTTAATATAACAATAACAAAAACACTAGATGCTCTGATACCAATTGAAAAACACCTAGAGGGGGGGTGCATAGGTGTAAGTGCTAATATAGTGAACTAAATGCGCTAAATGCGGAAGCTAATGCAAATTATTGCAACACACTTAATACAACACACAAGTGTAGCCGAATTCCCCGTGAAGGGCTATGGACTAACTCCTCTTGATTCCCCTTGAATGGGTTGAGGTGCTATGTGAAGCTCTTGTGTTAAGTACAAGTGAGGCACACACACAAGCAAGCCAAGGAAATAAGGATGAATAGCAATATGAATATATGCAAGGCAACACAAGCAAATATGAATATGAATGATGAATGATGCTTTGCACAAAATAAAGAGAGAGAGAGAGAGTTGAGAGATATTGGATCAAACGCAAACACAGGATATGTTTCGAGGTTCGAGCCCCTAGCTCTACATCCCCGCCTACACCACGTGTAGGATTTCTAATCCACTATAGGAGTACCGAACTCCTCTCTCAATGCCACCGAGGCAATACAACCACAATCCACCTCTACCGAAGAGGGATAAGGCCCGTAGCCGATACAAACACAATGACCTCTACCAAAGAGGGATCCAAACCAATACCACTCCGATCAACCTCTACCAAAGAGGGATACACAAAAGCAAGGAGGGTTTACAATCTTGGAGGCTTAACCTCAAACACTTCTCTTTTTCTCTCTTTTCCATAAAACAAAGATCCTAAATAGATTAGGATAGAAGATAAGCTCAAGTGGAAAAACTAGGTGTTTGGAAATCAAGAAATCAAAGAAAAACACTTGAGAAAATTCTTGCAAAAGATATAGAAAGAAAACCAAGACAAATCTCCCAAAATACTCTTTTCTTTGATTTTTTCAAAAACTAAAAAAATAAGATGAATTCTTTTTGGCCAAAATACTTTTGAAATCTTTTAAAACACTTCAGAAAACTGAGAATTTTTGCTCTTGAAAATCTTGGCTAAAAACCCCAAGAGTTGGGGTATTTATAGCCCAAACAGAAAACTAGCCGTTAGGCTGATGTGGCAGCCTGACAGGCTACCGGTCGACCGGCCCGGTCGACCGCCCAACGGTCAGTAATGTGACCGTTGGGCAAACACGGTCGACCGGCACGGTCGACCCAAACAAACAGAGAGCAGAGCTCCCAGACCCGGTCGACCCTGACGGTCGACCGTCCCAGTGTCTGCCAAACGTGCACAGATCTGTGCACGTCGTCGACCGACCCGGTCGACCGACTTCATCCCAAGTCGACTAGGTCAGTTGACTAGTCGACTGGTTGAAGCCTAGAACAGAAATCTGGGTCAGAAAAACAGTTTAAAAATATTTTGAAAAATCTTTTAAGTCTTCTAAAAATTCACAAAACTTGTTTTAACATATTATATTAAAACACAAACAAGTGATAAAAATTTCAATACATATATCAATCATATCAATTCATTTTGAGTCTTGCAAATTTTATCAAAACCAACACTTGTATTTTTATCAAACTTGATTTTTCAATACATGAATAGGAAGTCAAAATAAGTTTGTCTAGCAAGTTTAAAGCATGTATGCATATCTAGAACATATCTAATATACATAAAAAATAAAGTAAACTTGTTTTGATCTACTATTCATGAAAACCAAAAACCAAACATAAAAACGTGTGTGTTTGTGCACTTGAGCATATCAACTATTCTTATCTTTACAAATGGATCTAAAACACACTAAACTATGGATACATAAGTCTTCTTGATGATCTTCATCTTCAAGGCGACTCGATCCACAAACACCGTGATCCATGAGCTAGGCAAGGTATGATCTTGATGCTTTTGGCCCTGGAATCACCATGAAAAGCTTCTAAACACCTTTGTTGAAGCTAATCACCAACTAATATCTTGCTAAAGATCTGAAACTTAAAATCACAAGATATTAGTAAACATAACTACATGAGTTAATCATCATCAAACTAGGGTGGAAGGCCTTTGAGCCAACAGAAGATGCGGCAAGGAAGGCAGCTGCAAGGCCTGGGGTAGTTGCAGGCGCGCATGGGGTTCCAAGGGGGACTGTGCTCGGCCTATGGGCTGCCGCGGAGGGGGAAAACTCGGGCAATGGGGGGTCTCGGCCTGGTTGTTGGAGGTGCAGCAAGGGGGTGTTGCCATTTGGGGGTTAGCAGGTGGAGGTAAAGACGGGTGTTTCGGGCTCTGGCGAGGTCTCGCGGAAGGAGGAGGAGCTCTGTGGGTGATAGGCTCGGTGTGGGCTGAAGGTGTAGATGGTGTATGGTGGAGGACGTGGGAGTTGGGGTGGCTAGATGGAGGTGTGGGGTTGACGAAGATGGCGCCAGTGAGTGAGTTGCAGCGTGGAGATGGAGAGCAGAGGCATGGGTGACAGGAATAGAACAAAGGAAGAAGAAGATGAGGGTTTGGTGTTTGTGAGTGTGGGTGGTATTGGCGCACGCAGAAAGTGACGGCGGCGCACGCAGGTGGTTGCGTGGTGGTTTGTGGTGGAGGTTGCATGTGTGGAAGGAGGATGGTGGTGAGGTCGGTTGGCTATGGGAAGGCTGTGGATGGCGGCTCTAAGGTGGAGGAGGATCTCACGGTGGCATCGAGCGGTGGTGCGTGAGGAGGTGGTCGAGGGGCTCGCGACGGCTGCTGGGTTGGGGAGAGAGAAAAGAAGATTTATGATTTAGGTTAGGGAATAAGATGGATTAGAGGATGCTTAAATAGGGTAAGCTATTGGGTAGGTGGGTTTGGGGGTTGAGATTAGATAGGATAATTAGTTAGGATTTGGGATTTAGTTAGGATTTGATTTTAATAGATAGGATTATGGGTGGGTTGGATTTAATAGATAGGATTTGGATTATATATTAGTTGGGATTAAGATATATATTAGTTAGGATTTGAATTAGTTAAGATTAGAATGGATTTGTTGTTAGAATTAGGATTAGTTGTTTAAGATAGGATTTAGTTGTTAGGATTATATATGATTTTGATAGATAGTTTAGGATTTGGTTAGTTTAAGATTTAGATTAAATAGATAAGATTCTGGGCTGGGATTTAATAGATATAATTAAAATTTGGGTTGGGGTTTGGGTTAATGGATGCCGGCTATTTGGATATGTGTTAGATAAAGGGTAATAGGTTGTGGATTTGGGGGTTAAGATAATTTTATTAGTTAAGATTTGATTTAATAGTTAGGATTAGATTTTTAAGAGTTGTGTTGTTAAGATTAGAATTTATTAGTTATGATTAGGATTTTGGTTTAGGATTTGGATAATGAGTTGAGTTTGGGTACGGGTTAGATCATGGGTATGGGTTTGAATTAAATGGGTTACAACATAATAGGATTTTATGGTTAGGATTTAGGATTATTTGTGATAGATTAGGATTATAGATGGGTTATGGGTTTGGGCTTATTAGGTTCATAATTAACTAGGAATGAAATTGGAAGAAAAAAAAAGATTGCTTAACATGGCCTGGGCTCAAGTTTGGGCTAAAGGCTAGGGAAAAAAAATAAAGATAATAAGAAGAAGAATAACTAATAATAATACAAAGTAACAATGAGAATACTAAAACATGGTAATAATAACAATAATAATATCACTAATGATAATTAACAATAATCATAATAATAATAACAACAACTATAGAATAATAATAATAATACCAACAATAATTATAAGCCATAAACTAAGTAAATTAATAACGATAAAAATAAAAATAAAATTTACAGCAAAATAAATATATAGAAAATTAAAATATAGTATTACTAGCTAGGTATATTACATTTACCCACCTTATAAAAATTTCGTTCTCGAAATTTCGATAAAGCAGGAATGATAGCAAATCAAGATCAAGGGAGAAGATAAAAATTTCATGTCGCTTCTCACTGTATCATAAGTCCACCATGCTTCCACTGCGCGCTGTGATCTCTGTTGCCGGCTTCAGAATGGAGTGACCAATCCAAGAGACAAGATCAGAAAATAGAATCGACAAGAAGAATAGGAATCAAGATGGAACCAAGATTACTCTAGGAGAAGAGATGTAATCAGAGAGATCGAAAGATCAAGAGATGATTTTCAAAGGGAGGACAGTCAATTCCAAGTGGAATCAATATCATTGTATGGATAGTATATGTACATTGCAGTATAACTATAGCTTATTTCAAGTTACCGGTATGAACTATGTCATTTTTGAGTAAACATGGCTCTGATGCCAAGAAAACTCTGTCACGCCCCGCTTCCCAAAATACGTAGAAACGGAGTCGCGACGACAGTCAGCGACATATATACGCGAGGGAAATGTCCCACGTATACACGATAAGCCTAAAGTAACCTGAACAAGCTATAAATCTAAACCATAAAAAATCAATATCACTGCAATATAACATATAAATATCTAACACAATGATAGCAGATGAACGAAAAAAAGAAATGGCAACTGGATACGATAGAAGAATCAAGAAATAACATGAATAAGAAAGCAGGAATACTTATAATCAAAAGAGAGACTCCAGCTCCTCGCAACATGTACGATCTCAACGAACACCTGATCAATGAAATAAAGCAGATCCAATATCTGGACGTGCGAATCCAGGGTCGTTAGAAGCGACCTAATGAGTGTACAAGAAAAGAGGAGTGCTCGTGCATATAAACAGTGTGTGCAATAACAACATGACAAACTGAAAATAAAAGATAATTGACTAATCAATATCATGAACAGAAAGCAATAAAGTTAGTGAGTATAATATCAGATGTCCAAATCAGGTTAAGTGTACAGTCAGGTGTTATCATGGTTTATATATATGTATAGTCAGGTGACTACAGTCAGTCACGATACATTATGAACAGTTCATTTTATTATTATGTCAACGAATACAATTTGCCACCTGTAATAGACGCATCCCATACTACGCCTATCACACGTGTCAATCAAGGTCTAAGTTTTTGAAACTGATTGTTGGAGATATTGTCTATGCTTGTGGGTCCCGTACATACCCTGGACCACGGCCCAAATGTCTAGCATTGAACCAGGCCCACCGCCAGGTAGTCAGTAACAGTAATATTACTCACTGTATGAACATGGAACAACAATAGTACAAATGGGATGTCAGTCCTCCACTAGGAACCTTGTAGTAGAACTCTCAGTCGGCTGTGCAACCTTATCCATGTCCACCCAAAATAAAGAGCTGTCTCCTGCATCAATTTTCTCAATCCCAGTGTAAGTTGTCCATTTACATTATTAATTAAATCAGTTAAGACAATCAATATCCATGTACTTATAATGATGAGACGAAGCAGTGACAGTAACGGTTACAGTATAACAGTAACAGTAATCATGTACACGGTGAAACAATATCAGTAACAGTAAACGGTCACAGTAACGTGTATACGATGAACAATAGGACTGTACAGGGTGTTACGGTCAAACAATCATGTCCCAGTAACTTTTAGTAACATGAATTTATATAGTAAACAGTCAGGCACCTCTAGTCAATGTGCTATCTCATATTTAAACTAATCAAGATCTCATCCATTGATATTATATCTACAACTGATCCATCAACTCATAATCTCGAAAGCAATCCTCTGTGAACCTCACGTATCAATCCATGTTATATAATCTCAAAAATCATCAAGAACATCAAATACCAGATCTGTGTAAGGATACCTAATATGTAAAACGTTGAGTCAGTAAATAGTTAATCAGCTTTCATCACAACCAATCTACATTAATTCTCTGAGTCATCAATATGTCCCTCCTCTAAATCAGTGATGTATACAAGTCTCAATATCTAAAATAAACACACTCTACTGTATCTAAATAGTCATCGCTATCAAATCCAATCCAGATCATCGATCAACATCAAGCTCAATCAAAAGGATCCAAATCTAATGTAACTACTCAAATGTACAAACATATAATCCACGAGTTCTAATCAGTCCGGTCAAACACATATTTCGCAACTCAATGTCAGCTTCACTCCAATCGAGTATACTGACAAGTCTAGGTCCAAGATCCCTTCTTTGAACAACAATTCCTATTTAATCAACCATCGATATATAATTAACTTCCATCGAGTTCATCTCCAACAAGGAGAAGAAGTCAAGTCTGATAATAATCATACAACTATCCACTTATCTAACTATGATCACAACTAATGATCGTCAAGCCTCAATCAGATTTCAAGTTAAATATATTATATCAGGATCCGAATCAAAGTAGTAGAATGATTAAATAAGAACTGAGAAAACTGCTAATATCGCTGTGTTCGAATATCGAGTCTAAATATCTTTAAATCAATATATCACTGATTCATCATCAACATGATCAACTCTCCCACGTCATAATAATTGCAAAAACTAATTTACTACGTATCTATCAAAGTCCGCTATTCTAATTAGTCTGGTCTGCTACCAACCCTAAGTCAACTCAACTTCAATTAAGTCCATCAAAAATTACCAAGATAGTAAAACTCTAAGTTAATCTTCACTGATTGATCCCAGTACCCGGTTCCAACATAGGAGACCCAATTTATCAATGGAACATCTCATTAATTAATCCTCAATTTACATATCAATTATCAACATGTTATTATCAATAAGGAGGTCATGCCTAATACTCAGATACTTAGAATATTGGACCAATTCTATAATAGTGTAAGTGACATATCAATAAAATAGTACCAAGGAATCACAGTATAGTATAATAATAGTTAGGCATAAGTAAAATAATGCAGAAATCAGATACTATTCGCATGAAATGATAAGATAAAATGCTTGAATTAAAATAAACCAATAGACAAACACTCACATGAAATGACGCGTTTCTTGGACTGAATCGTCATCTGGTCTTCATTGCACGAACCGGTACGGATCTCCGGATCATCCCATGGGTCAGTCTTCGAATTGCCAGTGTATCAAGGTCCATAACGAGTACAACTCCGAATCTCTCGTAATGGGTCAGGCTTGCACGAACGCGTCCGAAATCACTGCAACACGCATCCAAACACCTGAACTCACACTCATACAATTAGAGACACGTACTGGTATACATCCGTACACATATATACTCCACACACATACACGTATACTCTCATACAATAAACACATGCAGTTACAGACATACATATATATACATTTATACATACCCATTCACCACACATATACTTATCCGCATACATATACATGTAGACATTTACCCACACACTTAAACACACTCACGCACACATCATCACATTAATTTACTTGTATTTATAAACACATCATAAAGAGTAAAAGAGAAATAGAAAGGAGAGGAAGGACCACGTAATGGAAAGGCTTGTGGCGCGCCAATGGAGGCTCCGGCGAGGGGCGGAGGCCGCGAAGGATACCGATAGATAGAGGATCTCTCTGAGAAGAGCCGGGGTGCGTTCACGCTCGCGACGGCAATTAACGGCGACTCAGGAGAGACGGAAGATGGCTTGGAGGATGCTCGGAGGCCAGCGAAAGGGCTGTTGGTGAAGAGATGAGTGCATGGGAAAGATGCTGCAAGGGAGGCGAATGCAAGGCCTGGGGGAGTTGCAGGCGCGCATGGGTCCAAGGGGGCCTGTGGGCTACCGAAGAGGGGGAAACTCGGCAAGGAGTTTCGGCCTGGTTGTTGGAGGTGCAGCAAGGGGGTGTTGCCGTTTGGGGGTTTGCATGTGGAGGTAAAGACGGGGTTTTGGGCTCCAGCGAGGTCTAGCGGAAGAGGGAGGAGCACCGTGGGTGATCAGTTCGGGTGTGGGCTGAAGGTGGAGATGGTGTACGGTGGAGGATGTGGGGAGATAGGGCAGCTGGATGGAGGTGTGGGGTTGACGAAGATGGCGCCAGTGGGTGAGTTGCAGAGCGAGGATGGAGAGCGGAGGCATGGGTGACAAGTGTAAACAAGAAAGGACGAAGAAGAGGGGTTGGTGTTTGTGAGTGTGGGTGGTGTTGGCACAGCGGAAAGTGATGGCGGCGCACACAGGTGATTGCGTGGTAGTTTGTCGTGGAGATCTGCATGTGTGGAAGGAGGATGGTGATGAGGTCGGTTGGCTATGCGAAGGCTGTGGATGGCGGCTCTAGGGTGGAGGAGGATCTCGCATGGCGTCGAGCGGTGGTGCGAGAGGAGGTGGCCGAGGGCTCGCGGCGGCTGCTGGGTTAGGGGAGAGGAAAAGAAGGGCTATGGTTTAGGTTAGAGAATAAGATGAATTAGAGGATGCTTTTATAGGGTAAGCTATTAGGTAGGTGGGTTTGGGGGTTGAGATTAGATAAGATAATTAGTTAGGATTTGAGATTTAGTTAGGATTTGATTTTAATAGATAGGATTATGGGTTGTGTTTGGATTTAATAGATAGGATTTGGATTATATATTATTTGAGAGTAAGATATACATTAGTTAGGATTTGAATTAGTTAAGATTAGGATGGATTTGTTGTTAGGATTTAGGATTAGTTGTTTAAGATAGGATTTAGTTGTTTGGATTAGATATGATTTTAATAGATAGTTTAGGATTTGGTTAGTTTAGGATATAAATTAAATAGATAAGATTCTGAGTTGGGATTAATAGATATGATTAAAATTTGGGTTGCAGGTTTGAGTTTAATGGATGCAAGGGGTTTAGATAAAGGGTAATGGGTAGTGAATTTGGGTTTAAGATAATTTTGTTAGTTAGGATTTGATCTAATAGTTAGGATTAGATTTTGGGGAGTTGGGTTTTTAAGATTAGAATTTATTAGTTATGATTAGGATTTGGTTTTAGGATTTGGATAATGAGTTGAGTTTGTGTACTGATTGGATTTATGGGTATGAGTTTGAATTAAATGGGCTACAAGATAATAGGATTTTATGGTTAGGATTTAGAATTATTTGTGATATGATTAGGATTATAGATGGGGTTGTAGTTTTGGCCTTATTGGGTTTCATAATTAACTAGGAATGAAAATTGAAAAAAGAAAGATTGCTTAACATGGCCTAGGCTCAAGTTTGGGCTAAAGGCTAGGGAAAAAAATAAAGATAATAATAAGAATAATAATAATAATAATAATACAAAGTAATAATGAGAATACTAAAACATGGTAATAACAACAATAATAATATCACTAATGATAATTAACAATAATTATAATAATAATAACAACTATAGAATTAATAAAAATAATAATACCAACAATAATTATAAGCCATAAACCAAGTAACTTAATAATGGTAAATAAATAAAAATAAAATTTACAGCAAGATAAATATTTAGAAAATTAAAATATAGTATTACTACCTAGGTATATTACAATAAGCCACTTTGTGAACCTGGAAATTGTAGGAAGTGGAGAAACAGAGACACTTCAGTTGATGGAGTTGAAACTCATTGCACATCATCTGAATAAGCTCGAGCTAAGAACTCGGTTGGATGGTGTGCTTCCTAAATGGTTCAATTCTCCCGTGGATCTTCAGCAACTGGGGCTGTCTTGGTCAGGACCTCTAGAAGATCCACTTCTTTGCCTTGGTTCCCCGCCCAACCTGGCTATTTTAGGTCCCTACAAGGCTTACAATGGGGGAAAAGCTTAGTTCCAAATCTGGAGGATTCCCAAAACTGAACTTGCTGATGTTGGGCGGTTCAGCGAGGCTCGACTGGATGAGCATTGAAAAAGGTGCAATGCCAAGGCTGAGTGAGTTGCGCTTGCTGCGGTGCAGTGGATTGAGGCTGCTGCCTCTGGGCATTGAGAACCTTGCAGCACTTCAAGTGATGTACCTGTTAGAGATGACAGATGAGTTTGTAAGAGAATTGCAGAGAGGAAACAGAAACAATGTGGATGAGGAAGCACTAGAGAAGATTAAGCACACCCCAAATATCAAGCATGTTTTCCAGACAGAGGGCAGATGGGAAACACAAATTCTTTCCTGTTAAAAGGTAACTCATCAAACTATGCCATTCAAATATATTCAAAACTTACAGATTGTTGGAGTCTTGGACACCCTTTTTTGAAAGAAAAAATTAATAACAACCTGAATAAATCTTGCCAAGTATTAAAGTGGACCGGGTCTTAATAAAACATAGTGGATCGATATGTTGATCATTGATTTTGCAGCAGGTGTCTCATTCAATGCTATTCTTTTCATTTGGTAACTTCAGAGAATGCAGACTCTAGGTGTGCTTTTTATTTTGCTAAATTTTTTACTCATTACATAGGAGTAATCATGTTGAAATGTCATAATACATTTTTTTTCTTGCTTGGGTTGCATCATCCATTTAACTAATAAACACCCTATGGACTTTGTGCGAGGGTGTGGTTTCTTGGACTGTCAAAGTTTGATTTCTTGAATCTTTTTGAGCTGAGATCAACTTATAATGTGGGGTTATAACTAGATGATGGGTAGTGTTTCTAAGATTCGAGTTGCACTACATATATCTCTTATAGTTTCCAAGACTAACCCAACCTGAGCACAACCTAAGATATAATCTTTCTGGGTGGGTGCTTTGACTGCACTTGCTGCTTCGCTTACCTACTTGGTGAATGGTGCTTTCTTGGTGGTCAGTGAAGGGAGGATCTTTTGCAAGTGAAAAATTAGTAACCTCAGAATCAAACATAACTTTTATTTTTCACTTGATCTGCTTAGTTGGTTGGTCTAGTATAATGTGTGTTGATGCATTTTACATGTTCATGCACTCAGATCTTTCTCTACTCTTATGATGTGCAGCCTTAATGGGCTCCAGGTCTTCCCCAACTGTGTGTCCAATGTTCTGCTTTCGGGACAAAAGCATCCTTTCACCTCCAACAATTCACTTCTCAAGCTTTTGTGATTGCAGTGAGTTTTCTTGGAACATCTAATCTGTGCCTAATGTAATTGTGACTCATTGATGCAAATATACAAATACCTTCCCTGCATGTCTAGGGTCATTGACCTGAATGATTCACCCAACTTCAATTTGTAATTTCTTTCTTCTTTTTTTTTTTTAGACATTTTCTTGCTACCTCAATGAACTCTGCAAGATCTTCATTTTTCTTCCACGCAAAAAAAAAAGTTGAAAAAAAATAAAAAAAAATAAATGCAAAGTGCTTGCTAAATTAGTTTGGAAATTGTTCCATGTTATTCAATTTTTTAGTATCTTCTTGTTGGGTTCTGCAATAATTCTGAAAATTCGTCCGAATAGAATGCTTGCCTAAATTTTACAAAACAAAATATGGGTTTCATATATAAATCAGAGCATAAAATATTAGAGGTCCGTTTTAAGTTAAAGAACGGCAATGACACATAAAAATCGGAAGAAAGTAGCCTTTCCTGTATGTCCAAGCTAGATCTTCCAATTTCACCGAAAGAGTAGTCTCGATAAACTCACTATAGCGACAGACGCACCTTCATTGGCTAAAATGTCGGCCACAGAATTTTCCTCGCGGATCTCCTATGGTCTGACGGCAATTATACTTAGTGATTTTCAGTTATGGACAAAGGATACGTAGAGTTTTCGAGCAATTCATGTGTTCCCTTTCCCTGCAATCAATGTATCACAACCATAGAATCTCTTTTAAGTCATACATTCTGCGCATGCAGTTCAGAGATTGCCACATGAATTGCTTCTCACGCTACAGACAGTTAAGTTAATGGCACAATAACCCAACAAGTGTCCAACCTTAAGCCAAAAGTACAACCATTCATTCATCTAGACAATGAACACTAGCACCAGCCACTGAATCACTCTTCATAGAGCAATCAAAATTACCTTAACTTCACCAAGTTATGGGGGAGACCAGTGAAGACAAGATATATTTGCAGAAAAACGTCGAAAAGACGAAAGATTACCCCAGTTGACTCAAGAAGGAAAGGATCATACTTTGCATCAATATACCAAACCTCTTGAGAGAGTGTGCACAAAAGAACGTGGAAGGATTTAGCATTTTACTCGGGAACACCATATTTATTTATTTATTGGTAAACAAACACTTTCTCGCTCAACAAATGAAAAAAAAAAAAAAATCTTCCTTATTTGCTCAAACTAGATATCGCAACTGCAATAGAAGAATAGGCTAGGAGTACCAACCACAATTTCAGATGCGCGCGTTCATCAGTTAATAAGTCAGCTCCTATATATCTTTCCTTCATTAAAAACATAACTCGTTTGAAACTCAAGAGTCGAAAGTCTATAACTATCGTTGAATATCACCGAGCATCGTTCCTCAAGACAGTTGAGATCCTTCTCCCTGCAACCAGTGTATCACCACCGGTTACCACCAGAGAGTCGCTTTCAAGTCATGCACTCTAAATGTTCGATTTAAAGCATGTTATTCAAGTTGTTTCACATTGTGTTGAAAACTTAACCAATGGCACAATAAGCAAGGAAATGTTACTTGCGACATCCGAGAGGAAGTTTGCTTGCCATAATACAAGCAATGAAGAGATACGCCCGATAAGCTAAAGGATGGATGAAGATTTTCCCCGAAAATTCTGTTGATTACTCTCATACCATATCATCCAAATGATTGTGGTTGCTACACTGTCCCAATGGTTAACTTCAGTGGGAACATTATTATAGCGCCAATCATCCCACAGATAGGCAATGGATAGGGACCAAGAGGAGATTGATAAGCAGTCTTTTTCGGTGCTCAAAGCTCCAAGATGAAGGGGCCAATGAAAGAAGGATGGGGGCAACGGTATCCGGGTGTTGTCCATAAAGCAAACATGGTGTAGTCACTTGGATACCTCTTTAGATTATTCGCCATTTAGAGATGTTCATAAAATGCGAGCCACATGTGAATCTTGGCTTTGAGGGGCACTTGAATAATCCAAATCCACCAGAAGCAGTTATTTCATCCTGGTAGCCGGTGAAGTTTCTATAGAGAGAATTGATGGTGATGACGTCATTTTGCTTAAACTTCCACTTTCTTAAATCCGGAGACGTGGATAGTTACTTGGATTGGAGAATGTAGAGGAAGTTGTTAGGTCATGGGGAAGATTCTTGTAGTACCTTCTTTGAAATTCTGGGCCCCAAATCATTCTTCCATCAAGAAAGCAAGTTTACTTATCCACCATAGAGGATGGATCCAAGGCAAGCGCAAATAGGTTGTAGCAAGAGTCTCATCACCTACTCGATGATTAAGCCAAATCTAGTAGATTTTCCGTCACCACTTCAACTATAACGACGGAGGTAAAAGTCATTGTAGCCTTGATAACTCCCCTCCAAAAAGGTGAAACATGCCCATGAATATAAGGTTGTAAATCAAAGACTCTTGCCTTCTCTAGTAGTTATGCATGACAAGTGCCACCCAAGGAGCTGTGAATCATGTAATCGCCTCCACCATTGGGGAGGTGTCATATTGAAGGCTCTAACATTGTAAGCACCCATCCACCTTAGTTCTTATGAAAGCATACAAGCTGCAAATTCACAAGGCAAAGTCCCCTGTGTATGTTTTTAGTACCTTTCCAAAAGAATGCCCTACGAATACGATCAATGGCATGTATAACCTATTCCGCAAGTGATCGAAGGACATAAAAAAGTGAGGATGAAAATCACCTAGAAGGGAGTGAATAGGTGATGAACTAAAAAATGCGAAAATAAAAATAATCACAATAAACAATCTCAATTATCAAGAAATGAAGTTGTATACCCGGTGAAGGTCTCTGAACTTCTCTTCGTGATTCCCTTAAAATAAGAGTTGATGTGCACAATTATTTTTCTTAATGTTTAGAGAATTGAAACAATAATGGAGAGTTCAATAAGTATAATTTGCAATAAATAATAAGCAAGAAATATAGTGCAATAAAAAGAGGAATGAGACTTTAGAAAGATCAAATTAGATGCCAATCGCACCTGCACACAAATTACAGAATATTAGATTTAAGATAAAAAATGTGCAAGTGCTCAATTCTTCCGCTATAGCAAGTGGCTATGCGGGTCGTGATCCACAAGGAGGGTTTGCGATGAAGCGTTACAGTTCTTTATTGAAATCGTTAAGAAGAAAAGCGAAGATTCTTCTCTGTTTTTAAGTTAAGAAAAGGAAAAAGAATTATGTTAAAATTAGAGAGAAAGTGAAAGATGAAGAAGGTGGAAAAAAATCAGAACATAATGAAGCGAATATGTACAAATGAAGTGGAGAAAAAAAGAGTGATTTGAAGAGATGGTGATTTAATTTACAAAAATGAAAGAAAGAAATAAAAGAGTTACTTACCTTCTTTCACAAAAGCTTACCTTGAGTTTTTAGCTTCGATGTTACCTTGAATTGGAGGCAAGCAGCGCATAGCCATAAGAGTCGAATGTTGGTCTCTTCCACATTACATCATCAAGATACGCAAGCATGAAATGATACAGAGAGACTCACAATTCCATCGTCATGAGCTATCGGTGGCACTCGCAAAGGCAAGGCTCTTTCGATGCTTTTAGACTCACTTGGAAGACAGTTGTACCAAAAAGAAAGATAAAATAGAAAAGAAGAAGAAGACTAAAAAGAAGTACATACACAAAAAGAACATCGATTTGATTTCATTACAATCAAAGAAAAGAAATAAGTCTTACACCGATGTCACTCCAGCTCTAGCTTCAGTCTTGTTCTTCGATGAAAGTCGATCTCCTCTGAATTACATAAATGAAAACTAAAATTACATGAAAAGAAAGACTAAAAACCTAAACTAAGAAATGAAAACTAGGCTAAATTCCTATCTCTGCATGGTCGTCCTTTTGGCTTTGAGTGCAGGTATTTATAGGAGAAAATGGAGAGGGTAGAGGAGTATGAAGATAAGTAAATCTGGCAATTTTTGAACTCCCCTTATCTTCAAACTTGATTTGAGTGGATATTCAGTTCTGATCTGTAGTTTGTTGGCCTGTTGATTGCTGAATATCACTTATCAAATGACATAATTAAAAATAATGATCAACATAAGAGTTGTAGCTCTGTCAGTCTGCTTTCTGGATCATCTTGAATCATCAGAATTGAGATTCTGTAGCAAAAGTTATGATTCAAATACTAAAATGTATCTAGTGAGAATCTGAATCAAACTTGCTTGATCTTTGCTTTACCGATCGATTCTGAGAGGATTCTTCTTAACCAGTTTTCAACCTCTTGATTTTGCCCTGATTCAGTGTGTGTGAATTAATTCTGATTTAATTCAGAATTTTGGTGGGCTTTGGGCTCATTTCTCTTCATCTCCTTGAAGAATGGGCCTGAAAATAAAATTAGCATTTAATTAGGACAATGCAGGCTTTTATTCTAAAATAAGTATGGAAATATGATATTAAACATGCAACATTAGCGACTAATCACACCCCCCCCTATCTTTTGCTCGTCCTCGAGCAAAACAACTAAACTATACTAAGGATTATTATACCACTTTCGCAGGTCGCGCGATTGCACTGAGCATGTGCAACAAGCCGTTAAACCTCTAGATTTCCCTAGAGGACGAGTTTTGTCTCGTGAGGGTTTTCAGCGGATTACACCCAAAAAATCTGTAAAGAAAGGGAAACAAAGAGTTAGTATTTTCGAAAAAGCATTTTGAAAGAGAAAAAATATTTGGCATATAATTGTAAGATCTAAGCAATCTATAAGTTTAGAAAAACTTAATTTTTCATTCCTAAACTTAGTCTCTATTCAAAATTTGTTATCAAATTAAAGTAAGGAGTCAAATTGTACTTCTCATCTAGTCTATTACTTTACCCTAAGTCATATGCACTTGTGACTGTGAAAATTTTGACTAAGGGTTCATTAACTCTAACTCTTATGCCTTATTTATTTATATACATATATATATATATATATATATATATATTTTGTGGTATATCCTTAGTTTAGGCTTTCTAATCTGCCCATGTAACGAGCCTCTAATCGATGACTCCCAAACCAGACGGTCTTAGAGCACCAGGTGAGAAGACACCCCTAGGACTTAAGGACTCGAGCAAACAAGGCCACAAAACTAAGAATTTTATTATATGAACCTCTTTTAGGCGTGAATACTTATGCTTTATTAGGCACAAATACCCAGCTTAATCAGAGGATTTTTCTTTTCAAACTTATCTAATCATCTTTCGCATAAATACTAAGGCTTGATTAGGCCAAAGCACCTAGCTAATCAATAATTAGACTTGTTTGTATATATATTCCTTTTTTTATATATATATAACTTGTCTAATCATCTTTCGCATAAATACTAAGGCTTGCTTAGGCCAAAGCACCTAGCTAATCAATAATTAGACTTGTTTTTCTTTTTTCTTTTTTTATAAGGCATAAGATCTTTGTTTTTGAACCCTAACTGTGTAAGTGTATGAAGTGTGCATATTTCATCAAGGTAAAGATCAAGACCAAATTACTTTGACAAATTATCTCCTAACTCTAAAAATCAAACAATAATCTTATTTTGACCAAGTATAGGAAATCCTAATTTGGATTTTCCTATTCCTTAAAATTAACGTAATTTCTTACAAAAATAAGTCAAAATATTGTTTCTATTTTTCAAAAAGTTTTTAAAAGTAAAGAAAATGTTAATTTTTTTTTTATTTTAAAGAAAAAGAAAAGTTATGTTAGACCCTCCCCCACACCTATCTCATGCATTGTCCTCAATGTATGAATTAATGCATAGATGCATGAAAAAGACGACAGGGAAGGAAATGTTACCTTAAGGTGGTGGTTCCGGTGGTGGTCTGATTGGTCCACGAAACACGCCCAATCAACTTTTCTTGGGTCTCGAAGGAACCCACCAGCACTATCTTTAATATAACCCATTAAAAAGATATATCCATGAAGGATTTTTATTAAATATTTGACCCCATATAATTTCCATATTCCATAACTATTTCGGAGTCAAATTTGTCAACCACCTCTTCCCAGAATGGAGTATGAAATGATAGAACAGTTGACTTGGACTCAGGAAGGGCAGGAACTAATACCGACTCAGGAAGGTGACTTAAGTCAAGTAAAGGTTCAGGAGTCGAAATTGGTTCAAGAAGCGGGTCCAAGTCAAGAAGTTGAAACTCTAGTCCACATGTATTTTCTAACAATAGATGTGACTTAATGTGGGTGATTCCAGTTCAGGAATGATAGGTGGAGGAATCAAAACTGACTCTAAAATATTACTCAAGTTTGGTAACACAAGAGGAGTCAATATTGATTCAGAAAGTTGAACTGGATCACAGATTTGAGAATCTAGGTCACATATCTTATTGAGTTCAATATCAAAAATGGAGAACTTGCCAATTTATCCATGGGATTTTCAAAATTGTAAAGTTGGTCAAGTTCAACATGATCCTCAAAGATGGGTGATTCAATTTCTTTATGAATTGGTACAGAATCCAATGTTGACTCCGGGAAAAGATTGAAGTCATGTGAAGATACCGGAGTCATAATCGAATCAGGAAATAGATTGAATCACTAAGTTGGGGTTCAGGATCATAATCATTTTCAAGTTCTATTTCAGGGAAAGGATAACTTGCTAAACTATCAATATCTTTTTCAAAATTTGGAGTTTGGGCAAGTTCACATGGTTGTTCTGAAATGGAATCTTGATTTCCAAAACTACATGACTCTTCGGCTCTAACAGAATAGTTAGTGACATCAGGACGGTGGGAACGTAGAGATTCGACCATCATATCTATGTCACGATTACGAGGTGTTTGAGCCTGAGTCATGGCTTCAAGCATCTTTTCATAGTTGATAGGTTCATTGTTTGATGAAAAGATGAAGAATTGTTTTGGAAGTGGTAGTGAAATTGTGAGTCCATCAGATTTGGGATTTGTGTTTGGACTCACGCATACTCATTTCCATAATTGATGGTTTCCTATTTTGGACGGGTGGAACTGAGTATGAATCTTGAACATAATGTGGACTGGGTGGAGAAGGAGGGCAAAGTGGTTGGAAATTATGCTCGGGGGAGGTGAATCCCCACTGACTCGGTAAAGAGTTGAAATCATTATGGAAATTATAGTTATTAGATGGGGGGTATGGGTCATATTGATTCGGATAAGACCAATCCGGCACACTAGGTTGGTCAAGTTATGATATGCTGGGTTGGTAATATCCGAAATGAAGTCGGTGTGTAATATGGATTATTATTGTAGTTGAAAAAATTATTATTATAGTCCATATCACACAATAGAATACAAACAAAGAAAAACAAACAAATAAACAAAAAGAAAAAAATTCTAGCCTAAGTTAGGGTAGACTTAGGACCTAGACGACTCCTAACTGGTTAGACTGTCCACAGGAGGTCTAATGTAGACTTTAACCACAAGCTAATCAGCCAGGTCAGGGCAAGGTTGGTGGGAGGTTTTCCGTCAAAGACGTTCCTTAATTAAATAACCACCAACCTTCGGGCTTTCGGCCCTCAATCCCTTTCTAGACACTGATTTGCAGGAGTTAGATTCCAACATTTTTCCCCCTTAGGATAATCTCCTAATTGACTCCGAGATGTCCCTAGGGCCAACGTCTACTCAATTTTAGTTAGGCTTGGGTTAGTGAGTGCTTGAAATGTGATTTTTGGGCTAAGGAAGGGTGATTAAATCCCACCTTATCTTGTTAATGGGTTAGTGCCCTTAAGATCAATTTGTGCAAGTGTACAAGATATGTAAGATTCACTCAAAGCGATATAAATCAACCACGAAGTGAGTCCTATGCTAAATGCAATGCATACGTACCTTGCTCCAGCACTCTTCACAGTAAAAAATAAAGGAATTAAAAAGACACGTGCCTAAAATACAAATGTCTAATCAATTTTTATCTTTTCAAAAAAATATTTTACTGTTGATATTAGCAGGCTTATGTTATGGCATATAAGAAAAATTAAAGTGCAGCAAACTAGAATTGTAAACTAAGCAGCCCTGCAAAAAGCTGTTAGTAGTCAACTCGTCCTTGCCGCGGATCCGCGGCTTTTGCCGTGGAAACACGGCAATTCAGAGGGCCCTTGGTCTCTGCTTTTGGAGCAGAGGCCCAAGGCCACTTGTATGTCACTGCAATAATAATTTTCTGCTTTGCTT